>DWDT01002779.1:0-13230 GCA_018245595.1 Microceris scylla | reverse complement strand
GTGTACATATGTACCTATATTATACGACTATACGAAGCTCGCACGGATCGAGACGAGCTGCTCCGAAATCGGACGAATATGTAAGCAGCTGTGTGTGAGATGATATCAAGTCTCAAACTTGTTTCTTATTTCAGTTACCATAAACCTATAGTTTCAATGATAAAAATTATAATGATAATAAAAATATTTTAAACTATATTAACTTCTCATTTATTCAATAAAAGAAAAAATTGTTTTCTTATCGGTTACCACGCTCAAAAAATGTAACTTGAATTAATATCAAAGAAAAAACTGGAATTAATATCAAATAATAAAAAAACTAATGCATAAATAATTATAATTGCATAAGTTGATAAAAGATGCTATGCAATAGCTTTACCGCGGCAGTCCCCGAGTACCGCACGTTTTATTATAAGAAGGAAACCGTGAAAAGATGAAAGGGGATAATTATTGATCTATTAAATTACGTTTCACTTGACTGTCTTTTTATCTGTAAGTAAAAAGTACTTTTATAAATATTTACCTGGATGTGAATGCGTGTGTTCCGCAGGAGGCTGCATGGAAGATAGCGCCGACAGTGGCGTATAACGGGAGCCATCTTCACGAGAACACCCCTCCTACAGAGGAAACAACATTTTACTCTAATAATAATTAATATCTTGTAACAATAATTTCGTGGACGTATATACAAAATAGGTTGACTTTATTTTTACGAAATAATATTTACAATCAGATTAGTTATATTAAAGGCAGTACTATGTCACTTTTATGAAAAATTCAACGAGTTATTTCTGACCAAAATTAAATTTATATTCCAAATTTTTACATATATGAACATACGGACACAAAACAGAATATGATACGAAGATACGATGATACGAAGGGTTCAGAGCGACATTAATTAGATTTAACACTCGAGACAAAATAATCCGCGCCAAGGGTAACGCGATCATCACTCCTTTTCGGCGTAAATCGTTTACACCCTGTCGCTCTCCGCTATTGATTAATACAAATCTGACGTTAGTTGCGTCTGCGAAAGGTTTATTTTTCTTTGCAAAATTCCCGGTAGGTAAAGCGATGAAGGATAATGTGCGGATGAGGACCCGAGGCGTGTTTACGTAGAACTTACTTCATTACCGGGTATTAATGAGGCCCGGAGCGCCCGCGGGTGCCGTCTTTATTACGTTCAGTGTTACACGCTCCAATTTGCCGACTTTTAACCGTGACAACATCTATACTCGTGTTTAATTGTTTTTATAGCATCGTGAAGTGAATAAAATTCATTTCACAGCCAATAAAATTATTTAATAAAAAACATATTTTAGCTTTGTTGCTTTTGCCCTTGCTCTAAATATTTTGCCTTGTTTTATTTAATATGACTTGTTTTTGACGTTATGTAATATAGGACCGAACATCAAACATAGTACTTCGACAGACAGTAATTATTCTATTGTGATATTTATTACCAGAATAAAACTGGGGTTTCAAATTTATGAGTTTGTGTGTGTATATATTTGCATATACAATCAAAAATATATCAAAACAGTGAAATTATTTATATGAAAATAGATTGTTAGTTTATAATATCAGAGTTAATATATTCATAATTAGCATATAGTAATGTAATTAATTATCATTGGTCTGTTTGTAAAATATTTCTAGAATGTATAATGGCTTCGACTATTTGAACTACAGTATTCAGCTTTTAACACAAATTCAAAATAATTCTCACCTTTTCACAGTTAGCTGTTGCTGTAGTTTGAGTGTGGCTCGTTGAGGAAATGCGATATTGCATGCCCGATACAGTACAGAATCCCTCATGATGATGAGTGGAATACACTCCGGTAATAGTAACGTCTGTATCTTGATTAACTATTACTTCCACTTTTTGCTTTCGCTCGGCCGATATTGATTCTTCACAATCTTTTTTAGCATCTTCTTTTTTTACTTCCGACTTGACGCCGGAACCTAATGCGTTTTTTGGCTTCTGAACAAAAGATTCGTCACTGCAACTGTCTGAAGTGGTATCATCCTTGCTAGATTTCGGTGATCGTTTCTCATAACTAGCCGCCAAGATAGCTGTTGCATTGAGACTAGCCATGCGTTTTTGAACTACCATATCTTTTAAATCCATGACGACTTCATTCCTGTTGCGCTTCTTTTTGGGCACTGGTGCTCCGGTGGTTTTTTTAATTTTTGTTGGAGGCTTTTCTGAATCTGATTTTGTAGAAGTTTTGGTAACCATTTTTTTCTTTTCTGCGCGTTTTCCTTTGGATTCTAATTCACTATCTTCACTAGAAGATGTAGAAGATTTAGGATCCCAATATTTTCCTGCGCTCCTAATCCCCGGTACTCCACGCAAGGTCCTTTTTGGTGGGCTGTCATCTGAACTTTCCGAAGATTCTTTATCCTTTTCTTTTCTATTTTCGTATTCAGATTCCGATGCACTTTCTTGTTTATCACAATCTTTTGGCTTCGGTTCTTTCTTTTTCACAGGTACAGCTTTAGATGTGCTCGGTAATGCAGGCCTGTCAACTGTTTTCATTAAGCCCAGCTCCATGTGAGTCCGGCTTTCATTTTCATACAAACAATGAACTTTAGCCAATGCATTTAACGATGCCATTCTATGCTTTTTTGGTCCTGACCACATCGAAAGAAGTTTCAGCCTCCTTTTGCTAGGTTTTTCATTACCCAACAACATACTGCTATCTTTAAAATCATTTATTGAATCCTTTGAAAGTTCTTTTAATTCCTTAGATGCACATTTCTTAGTACTATCAGTCACTTTCTTATATTTCTTATTTTTTGCTTTTTTCGTTTTAGGAGTACCGGATTCTGATAATTCTTTACAGTCATTGTCATCGTTGGAATCCTCTACACTTTCATCAGAAGAGCTATAGTTAAAAGTTTTTGTATTTAATGAAAATTTTGATGTATCAAGGTCTTCATCGGAGAGTGTACTTTTGTTTTGTTGTTTTTTAGTTTTACACATTTTTTTCTTCAAATTGCTTGTTTTCTTGGATGTTTCTTCAGGCTTTACTGTCGAAGTTTCCTGATCGAAGAATTTTATGGGGCTAAATGGTTTCCCAGTAATACTTGATTTGCGGGCTACCATTTTATAAGATTTACTAACTATAGGTGTAGGTTCTTCACAAGTTTTTTCTTTATTTATTAGACTCGTTCCTTCATCGCTTGTGGCAGTGGCTGGTGCTTTTTGGGTAACACCTAATTCTTCAGACCGTTTATTTGCCTTTAACTTTTTCACAACTTCTTCTATCGGTCGGTGCGGAGAATATTTTTTCTTCTCCATATCAGCTTTTTTGTCAACCACGGTCCCTTTAACTCTTGCTACGGGGCGCACTCTGCCAATATTTTTATTAGCGGGATTTTTGAAGTCTGTCACAATATTTTTTGGTGAATCTACTTTTTCAGTAAAAGTGTACACATCTATCTCAGATTCTGGAGACACGAAGCTATTTGAGTTAGTGTTATCTTTATTACTGTCGTCAGTTTTAGTTTCACATTTCATAGATAAAAATCGTTCTGAGACACTTAAGTTACCTTTTGAATTTTTGCAACATTTAATATCTATATCAACCGTTCTGGGTGATCTTGTAGAGGTAAAAAACTTTAGAGGCCTCTCTGTCTCATTTTTAGGGGTCTCTATTTTGCTAGACAATGAACAACTTTGTTGAGAATTATTTGTGGCAGCATTATTTGGAACCGATTTAGTTTCGTTTTTAGAATCATCTTCTTTTGTTTCTTGTGTCACTTTCAATCTCGTTTCAGCGCAGTTATCTTGTACGTCCTCTAAAAGCTTTTTTTGATCTCCTAAAGCACTGGATTCGATGGAATCACTTTTCTCTTCTTTGTATGTTTCCTCACTAGACATTCCTTCTTGTTTTATTAAGGAGCCCTTTTTCTTTTGTGTGACTGAATTCCCTTTTTTAACATTCGATTTAGCTTTACAAAATTTAGCTTCATTTTTCTTACCTGTATCTAAATTAATTTTGTACTTAACATCGCTATCCTTTTTATCTTGCTTTAATTTTAATGTAGATTTAGGTTTTTTAATGTTTCTTACAGCTTTCTTCGCGACGACCTTTTTTGGAGTAGAAATAATAGTTTTAGACGTATCTTTTTTCTCCTTGAGTTCTGTTTTGCACTTTTTCGCTGGAGAATCACTTCTTGTTGTAATCGGTTTAGACGGCCCAGGTTTAACTTCATCAGATGAGATGTCGATTTTATCATCGGTGAAATTGTTTGTATCCTTTTCATTTGACACTTCATCTTTTGCACTGTTCCTTTTTGGACTTTTCAATGACGATTTTGGCAAATTTTTAACTTTTTTAGGTGTCTTTTTCTTTGATTGTTTTTTAGAGAGTGTCGATTTGAGTGTTGTTTTACTAATCGCTCCCTTCTTGGACAACGGTTTGCTAGCTTGCGAACGCATTGTCCGACTCTAGCTTGCAAGTAACCGTCATTGATGTACTGATGATGTTCATGTAGTTAACAATCTGCAACAATAAAAATTACATGTTAGGTAAATATACTGAAATTGACAATTAAAAGAGAATTCGAGAAAGGCTTAAATCACTTAAGTTGTTATTAATTCTTCAATTTGTAACATATACATACATGTTCTGCTTTTTATATAACCTAACCTAACCTCACATCTGCTTTTTATTTAACCTTTTTTTGTTGTGAAATTAACGCGTTTTGCTAAATAAAGTGAAACAAAAAACTATAAAAGTAATGTCTATAGAACTCGCATATTGAGCGAAGTGCGGCGAGCGGGGCTGGCCAAACTATTCCAATAAAAGTTTTAAACGGCCTTCATGGGCGTTTCTGTGAATATCAAATATTACTATAAACTGCTGGCCTTGCGCGCCACGCTGACGATATTATTTACGACTTACGCGTCATAACTCCTAGCGTTTTGTTACCAGCCTTGTTTACACAGTTTGTATATAAAAATCATTCACTTCAGCAAGAAAACTTGAGAGAAAAATAAAAACGATATTTTATAAGAAAACGTATTAAGTATTAGAATTAATGTTACTTAGAAGTCGGATTTAATATTTATATCCTCAGCAAGGATAATAAAAATCCTTAATAATTTGATAAATACTAACAAAAATATTTTTTTTATCTTCAAAGCAATGAGCAAATAAAAAAGGATTTTTTTCTGTAATATATAACTTTGGTCTATAAAATGAAAACTCACGGTGTATCTATTATAAAATGCCTTGTGTCTGTTTATAAAATACTGAAAATTGCATGACAATAACAGAAATTATTACAATGCCGGAACACAGATGATATGACGCAGCATTAGCACCGAGTTTGCAGCAAAGTTGCACTCGTTACAATAGAAGGTTGCAATTCGATAGTAACATAGGTGAATTTAGCGAAGCATATTCTACCTAAAGTTGAATATGAATTTAGTTTGAAACTTTATTTGGCATCAATTTTGAATGTTTTGCGTATTTGAACATAATTATTAAGAACTTTTCAGAACTAGGAATGACTATAAAAGTTTATTGAAGTTTAGTTTCAGAAGGCTGCCTCTGTCAATATTTTTTGATGTGTTAAGATTTTATTAAGATGAATTGCGTTACATAAATACAAGTTTTCAAATTCAATAAAATAAAGTAGCACGACCATAAGCAAAAGTTTAACACAATATCACAAGTGTCTACATTTGCAAGGCGTTTTAATTTTACACTTTAATCACGGCGCAAATCGAGTTACAAGGCCACCAGAAGTTGTAATTAAAAATATTTGCGAAGTTTGAACAAGTGGATAATGAGGAAGAATTGCAAGTAGTAATAGGAGCGAAGAGTTGACCGGTTTTGTCGAGCAAATCCAATAAGAGGAGTGACTTCAGCGGAGAATAATGTTTAAAGCGCCGTCTTCAGTAGTTCATTATTACATTTGTATACTTTTCATTGAAGATTTTCATCTTATTACACGAAGGTTTGTATGCGACTTAATTATTAATAAAACGTTAACGTTAACATTAACGTATTCTGTAAGAACATGAATAGATATATTTAAATATAATGGTACAATCATTTAACATATATTTACGTAACAAAACGCAACATAGCGCCTGTAACCCTCGAAGGGGTAGGCAGGCGAGTAAAGTACACTTCCCGTTTCACCAGTTACTGTTACGTCCCACAATGGAATAAATAAACCTATTGCTATAACCGGACACTTATCGGGACTCCTAGCCCGTACATTGTAATAAAAAATCACGACAGTATTTATTTAAAATGTTGTACAGGTGTAACCACCATACAATATTGTATAACGACTTTAGCGAGTGTACAAGAGAGTGGCGGCAAAAGTTTGTGAGGCGCATAGCCGGTGGTAATGTTTCGCCTCTATCTACCCCTCTGGAAAAATAGGTGTGGCATTGTTATGTCTGAATGTATTAGTAACTCAATTCTTTTTTTACTAAAATTTTATTAAGGTTGGCTCTAAACACTTTTCATTACTTTATTCACAAATGGAGGTTAAACCAATTTAACGGTAGCGCTAATGACAGTAATAAATCATTTTATACTGTAAGTTATTATAAACAGTAACAACAGCAACAAGTAATTTAATCAATATTGTACATTTAAAGCCGGTAGGTTTCCTGTCTAGATCATGTTTAAGGGCTAATGTGATAATATGGGTGGGGACGACGGTGTGAGAAAACATACCAAACAACAAATTAATAATCCATCCAATATCAGACAGGTAAATTATGTTAATCTCAGAATAAGCTGAACGTTTCTGTATGTTTTTGAAAATAGGACGATTTAAAAATATGTATGGAAAGAACTTGTTAAATTATACACCAGGTTTTTTCCAAGTGCTGTAGAAACTTACAGAAGCCAGCTGCAGCCAATATACCTACTTAATTTCTGTTTCATATTTCTTAAATACTCATTACCTTAACATCAGCTCGCCGACGTACGGATTCTTTACAGTTGAATTATTTTGAACTGGCAGAAAAACATACGGTACATATTTCTTTGTAGTCTATCGTGTGTAGGCTTAGAAGCATGCAACAACCTTCTTTTGTTTTTTTTAATGCTCCCTCGTTTTTACGTAAATTATGAATAGAAAAAAGACTAGCTATTTACATACATACAAACGTAATGTGAAATACAAAAAACAAGATCTTTACTCTGTAAAACATGTTTATATTTATAAATACCGCCAAAGTGTCTAGTTTGTACATATAAATTGAAAAAAAAAAACCCGACGCGTCAGGTATGATTGAAAATAATATTTTTTTTTAATTATTTACGTATACCATTTAGGCATAAATTTTGATTGTTTTATAAATTATATATTTATTACTGAACCAATCCTATTAAGAATCCCGAATATATGTATAATAGTAGAAGCGATCACCTACAATACGTCTCTCATGGATCAGTCCTGTTCTACACACTGTCTCTTTTCAGAATAAGAAGAAGCGCGGGTAGGCTGATTGATAAAATATGAAAAACAGGGGTTTAACCGGCATCTCCCTAAGGATATACATACTTTCTCACACTGTCTCGTTTGGCCGCCTAGAAGAAGCCTATTTACTCTTGCTCCAAAGAGTTCTAGGTGAGCCACTATTAGTTTAATTGCCACTAGCGACTAGTTACATTTATAGCAATTGGAACTTGTATTATTTCTTGATACGCTCATTAGTTCGGAATAAGGAGGTGCGCACTAGGGGCAAGCACCTCGTGACCACTAAAGTCGGGTAAGGTATATCACAACGTAGTGCATTATTTAAAAGCTCTTCTTTGAACAGTCAGTTGAAGTTTGTGAGCACCGCATCAAACGCTTCACCGGCAGTCGTATTGATCGAGTCCCGAGACCAGCACGCACACATTGAAAATATCCACTGAACCGCTAAATCTCAATATTGAACTTTTAACACTTTTTGTGCCCTTTTTTACAGAACAAGCGAACGTTTATTAACATCATCTTCATAAGCCCGGTATCCTTCTTCATTCCACTGGTAGACACAGGTCTCCTTTTAGAATGAACTGGGTAAGGTTATTGATTGCCACGCTAGCCAAGTGCGGATTAGCAGTTATCACATGCCATAATATATGCCGTAGAGGAGCCGTATTAATGCAAGGGACTACCTGCACGGCGCGTAACACATACATATAACGTTCAAAATGTCGGAGGAATCAAAACGGATGTAAGTACGACAAAGTGTAAAAGAACATGAAAGTCATTGTTCATACGGTTCAACAATGCATATATTGTTGATATGGCTGTTTTATCTCGACAGTTGGTGCCGGGAAGGAAAACATTGCAAATAATTAAATATTATAAAGTTTTAATTGAGTTATGACAAAATCACATTGTCTTATTTTGCGTTTATATTATTAATAAGATTTTAACATTCCATTTCTTCCATAATCGCTCAAATATTTATCGAATAAGTCTATTTATTCAGAGCATTCTCCTTCAATCCGTACTGGGCCAGCATGGTGCAATATATTCTAGACCGCTCCTCACTGAGACGGATGTCAATGCCTGGCTGAGGATCGAAATATAGAGCTAGAGTCATTCAGAACAGTTACAACCCTTAAAAATAAGGCGTTTGAAAATACCGACAAATCTTTTAGGAACTAGAAAAGTGTTTACGCTTTCATTGTTCATTCATAAGTTCAATAATTAATTGATGAATATATAGTTTTCGCGAATCGTTAATAATACATTTGCTTTGTGAATATTTTAAACATAACTTTGAATTGCATACATTAAAGTATTTAACGCAAAAATATTTCTGTGCATAAATTGAACATTAGAAAAAGTTCTACTACATAATAAATGTAATAATTTTTTATCGAGTGGTTGCAAACGCGACTGCCCATCGGGAGGCCCTCGGTTCAAATCCCAGGTCGGGTACTATTGGATTCTTCTAATTAAGAACTTCCAGTAGTAACTGGGAGTCTGGATATGTGCCCGGTGTGGCTCACCACCTATTCCATGGGACTTAAATGTAACTGGTGAAACGTGGGAGTGTACTACACTCCTCTGCCTACTCCTTCGGGGATTACAGGCATGATGTTACATAACAATTTTTAAAGGCAGGTTTATCTATTTCTGGCTGAAAGTATGTTTAAATATTAAAAAATAAGACATCATAATTTGTACAGGATCATACAGAACAATCATAAACTTAAATAGAATTAGGTTTGAAGAAATTTATGTTGTTAAAATATATGTACATATATGTAGTTGTTTATGGCGTAAAGTAATTTTAATCGTCCATTTGTTGACTTAACTTCTAGATAGTTCTAGAAATCGTAAAACTTAGTAACATAGTTTATTTTTAATCACCATGTATTCCATAGTGGGACGCCAATATAAGTGGTGGATCGTGGGAGTGTACTACACTTCTCTGCCTAGCTCTTCGAGGATTACCCGCGTGATGTTACGTAATTTTTACATTCGTATAGCTTCGAGTTCATTACATTTAACTAAGCGGGTAACTAAAACTAATCCGGTTCTTATTAAAATGTAAAACCGTCTGACCTTTATATTTAGGATTCCCATCCGAAACCCTAATTCGGGTAAAGCAACAATCTATTCATCAAAGCGAGTAACAACTGGCAATCTTAAATTAACCGAAATCAAGAAATGTAAAGCCTATTCGCGAAGTCGTTAGTCAAAGCGACAGGAACTTAATTGCGGCAAATCGTTCATTTTCTCGTACACCAAATACACAGCACCGTTTGCTCGGTATTCGGCTCGCAAAAACAAAGGAGATAATCGTTTCCCGATACTTGTACATTTGACCTGAATTTAGTATGACGCTGGCCGCTGTAGAAATGTATAAACTTCGAAAATATTTGACTGTAGTGGTGGTCATTCTGCTGCTTCGTGCTTACTGAGAATAAAAGAAACAAACGAAAAAAAAACCGAAGAGCAAGTCTCGTAGTGACTATTGTTTCGTCCAGACGGTACCATCGATATGGATTGGTCGCTTTCATGTTTAGCAAAAAAATCATCATGCCGCGTTTCTTGGCTTTTCTCGGCAAAATATCTATGTATATCATGTCGCAATACGACAACATTATTTTTATATCGTCACGCCAGGCTCTTTACGGGATACCTAGATAGCAATAAGAATTCTATCCTTGAGGTACAGAACAGATAAGCTCGTTCATTCATCACTCTCGCACAGTCACACCGATAATAATAAGACGCCGATGAAATTACCAAATTACATCTGTTATGACAGGTCGTGGTGCACGTTTTAATGAAACGCAGCGGGTTCCGTCGAACAGATGATTTATGAGGTATGAATAAAGAAATCAAGTATTAAAATTACACGCAGAGCCCGCACCTCGAAACTTATCACGGTTATTACGTGTCCCCCGCATTCATTCATCCTTCCTTTGAACGAAGACGACGTCTCTTGACAATTTTTCTCCCTTTTGTAAACGTAAGGAGGCGTGGAGAGCTGTTCACTAGATATGAATACGAGAAGGGCGCCCTCAATTCACACCACATTATATTAACCATGGCTTTTGTAAAATTGTTGTGTGGGCGCGCACTTAAATGAGAATCTTATAAGCGAGAGGCGCATCGTAAATGGCGCCTATTCGATATTTAAGTCATTTGTTTATGTGTTAAGCGAAACAGGCGCCCGTGAGAAAAGGGTGATGAATATACAAGAAGCACATCAGGTCTCTAAGGGTAGACATTATTGATAGTCAGTATTCTCTGCTTAACCCGTACGGGACCTGGTATAAGGATTAATAATTTAATAATCACATTTATAAGTTAACTTGCTACAATTACATTGCTACTAAATAATTGTGCAGCTAACTTATTATAACTGTTATTGATATTACACGATAAACAATTAAAGCCCTATCATAATTAACTGAAATAAACTGCCAGAGCGGGATGTTGAGATCAAAACACTAAGTAATAAATTCCGCAAAGCGATCAGGACAATAAAGTTAATTAAACAACCAAATCTGTAACACCCGGCGGCTAGAACTTATCCATTGAAAATCTCGTTTCTCGCTTTACACAAGACACGATAAACGATTAAATTAACCTATAAATGGCACAACTAGAAAAGAAGTCTCTTCTTTATACCCAAACCAAGTTGAGGGGAAAATTGGTAAAGCTGATACAGTGTTTGTATTTGTATAAGTTGTGTTAATGTAAGTAGGTCATGTCAAGTAATGTAAGTAACGTTAAGTACTCGTCAATTTGTTTTCGGAGACGTAATCTCGAAATGTCAATAATATTTAGCGGATTTTACAAACTGCAAAAAGTAATTATTTATACGGTTTCTACGTTAATGATTTAACGGGTTCTTCTGGAATATTTATATACTTATAGCAGTTAATATCGAGATGTACAATACGGGGTCGGTTCTACAATTTAAAAATACTAACTAGGTATGCAATTTTCCAATAAATAACTACATTTTGTACGTGACCTGTGTCATCAAAACTAACTAACAGTCGAGATAGTCGCATATTTTCGTCCAAATAAAACTTGGACCCGAGGTCACCTAATATTAACAGCTTGCAAGTAATAACACTTAATCTTTCCTAACTCCCAGCGGGTTCAGCCGATGTTAAATCAAGGAAGACGTTCATGAGCAATACTTTGTTATTAGCAAATGTTGTATACTAAATACATATGAAGAAAGATATTGATTGTATAAATTATCTGATTTTGTCAAAGGTGTCTTGGCAGTGTTCGACTTGACTTGACAGTCGTTTGTCTATAATTAGGAAGACTTTGATTATTATAATTGGGAAGGATTGTGATTACGACGCCTCACTTAATATTTCTCTAAATGCTATAGAAAGGTGAATGTATGGTATACTTTTCATTTGCAATCCTTGCCAATCCAAAACAAAATAAGTGGACCTTAATGTAATTCATTTTACGTTCATTAATGAGACACACTCAAAGAGTGTGGTACTAAATACTTTTATAAAATGTATTTTGTTTTATTCTGTCATACCGCAATATGTTAAAGGTTTATCTTAAAAATTTTAAAAATATTAGCGAATGAACATGATTTAAAAAAAATACTGAATCAAGCCAACACCATCAAATGCCACGCTGCGTTGATAATTTTAATTTAATTCAACTTTTAACAAAAATTGTCCGAGCACATATTAATAAGAGATCCGAATGTTACAACTAATTTCATTATTAAACAATTGGCCATTAAATTGGATAAACGTGAAGCGTTCGACCAAAATAACCAAATTTAAATACATTATTGCTGTTTACCATTTATTATAATAAACTGAACGCTACATATTTATTAAGCTTGGAGGCATTCCAATTTTTACGCGCATAAGTAATAATTTTAAGTCGGACTCGATTTATGAATACACATACAAAACCGAACCGCTAACCGAAACGCCAGAATTTAGATTTTTCCGAAATGCTACCTTTCTGTAGGTACATCTCTTAAAATCTTTAATTATTTTTATTTTACAATTTATTACTATTATATCACCACGCTAAAAACCCTTATAGGGTAGACAGTACTAGTTGGGAAATATGTTTATCCTTACGGACTCGTGGTGTTCCTTTTTCTTTCTTAACCTTATATTTATTTATTTATCTATTAATTTTTGTGTGACACTTTAAACAGAGGTAAATGAGGACGTGCTCATGGCAAAAGGTGTTGTCCCCATTCAACTCTGGATGACGGACAAAACATGAAACTATTTCTAATGGTGAAGAAATGTTTGTAAAGTTTATTATTGTGTTTTGACTGCAATTACTTTTTAATAACTGACTTCACGTTCACGTATTTCGGTGGTTAATGTTACAATTAACCATAGTTTTAAACTAGTAAAACCTTTTAAATCTGCGACTAGCAGGCGTAATTACTACTACTACTAGGCACTTGTATTTTATGTCTTAAACAGAATACGTTCAGTGATAAAAATAATTTTATTTTAAACTCGTTACTACTATTGTCATTAAAGATAAGGGCACAAAGGACATTGGCGAGTGAACAGCAATCTATGGAGTAAGTACTTCCGGTAGTTTAATATCATGATTATAAATGTATCGGCTTAACTCACGTACGTTTTTCGGGGTGGCCCGACTAGGCAAGGCGAGTTCGCGAGTCCTTCGCGAGTCTCCGCCGCGAACTCGCTGCAAGCGCCGGGAGCTCATGAGGAAGGACCTCGTACAGGTCCGAAACTAGTC
>DWDT01002778.1:0-13232 GCA_018245595.1 Microceris scylla | reverse complement strand
CTTAACCCTCTCAATATGAGAGGAGACCCATATTCCAACAGTGGAATTATAATGGGTCGATTATTATTATTATTATACACGGTAGGGGTACATTACAGGGTACAAGGTTTCTCCCCATATGATTTTCTGACACGCTCGAGTAACGCGCAAAATCCTCGCCTGGGCTCCACTACTATAGAATTGGAGGTGAGCCTATTGCCATTACAACACGGTTTGACATGTAGAAGACATCCAAAGTGTAAATTAAGCATCTAAAGAGTAAAATTTGTCTTATAATTTATTCATTGCATTAAATGTAAAAATAAAATAAGTTATAATCTTTAATAATACTGAAAAGGTTTTACTTTTTTCAGGCACTTGAATTTAGTCATTGTTTTTATTATCATCAGTTTGTTCACGTGAGACATAATTATGTGAATTAAATATTTGTTTTATCCCCTTTTAATGCGATATAATTAATAAGATCAATCTCAGTTTTTATTTTAGAGTAGTGTACCCACGTAAGTTTGTGTAAAGGAATATTTGCTGAGAAAGAATTTTAATCGTCAATTAAGATTCATATCCGTATGAAAAAAGCCAACCATTTTGGCACGTAAACCCGGGTAGTTTGGCAATAAATAAAACTCAGAACGTATCCTTATATTATTTTGAAACATACATACAATTTTTAAATAATACACGTTTTCCGCGTGTAAATAATTACAATACATTTTATATGGTTACATTTGTTACGAACATAGAAGTCGATAGATTAATTTTATTATTACATAAAGATATTTACATTTTTCTATTTTTTTACTAGTTAAATAATGAGGTTTTATTGGTTTTATGCATTTTCCATACTAGTGTTTAACTTTAAAGTTAGCGCCATCTACTTCACATTCAAAAGGTTTCACTTCAGCATCAACTGCTTGTCGTTAGTCTCAGTGTTCCCACATTGCTAACTAGATGGCGCTATTTCTTTGCGTGATATTATAAAAGAAATGTTAGTTGTTGCGGTCTGTTATTCCTTAGATTTACATAAATACTTAAGTTCTAGATGTATTTTGTTGTTAGATGAGCTAGAACCGGTAATAACCTTTTAGATAATTAGCTACTGGGGCGTAAATGATTTGTGGCTTGTTTTCATCATGAAAATATCAATCAATTTGTTGTAATTTAACAATACTGTGCTATGTAATAAATCTATTAATTACACTTAATAAGTACGTTTAATAAAAGTCGTATTATTTGTTTCATAATTTAATATTACATCGAATATTTTATTACATTCATATTTTAAACATTTCGATTTTTTCTATAGAGAACATTTCATATTAAAATTTCTTTATGGCAGGGAACTTATTAGAATCTCTCAATAAAAATTCAACAATAAAGCTTTTATAATCTTGAGCGTAGATTTGAATGGTAGGTCCCGAAATGCGAAGGGGGTACCTACACTCATTAACAACTCTAAATCCTAGAAGCGTTTCACGTTTCCCACAGAACGTCTATTAATGATTATTAACACTACACTACATCTGGGGGTTTGCTGGTTGTCCTGTGCACTGGAGTAGGTCCATCTGGAGCATACGAAGGATTGCTGTCACCCCTGTCATTGTCTACGTACCCTGCATTCTCTATTATTCGGCATCTGGACGTATCTGTCTCGCGTTCAACGTACAGTAATCGTGCTGGCCTTCCTCCTAAACTTGATAATCCACTAGGCGCCGTGGAGCGTGTAATGGATCCTTCTCGCAGTGCTACGGACCCTCTCTTCCGCTCTGGAGCTGGGGAACCTCTATATTCCGAAGTATCTGGTCGCTTACAGCGCAGTAGCTTGGCAAATGCGGCGCGGAAACCTGCATTCTTCCAAGCATAGATAAGTGGATTGATACCAGAGTTAGACATTGCGAGTGATGACGTCAGTCGGTACGCTATAGGGTTGTGTAGTGGGACGATAGGTAGGGTCTGAGCACACGCTACAACAACAAATGGCATCCAGCATATAGAAAAGGAACCCAATACGAGGAGCACAACCTGAAATAAAAAAAATAGTAATTGGTCTGTTAATTCTTTTGTATTTTAAACAATTTATTAAGAGGGGGGGGGGGGGGGGGGTGTTTACTTTTCATGAAATAATGTTATGATGGTACTAAGTTGAGCTGGTCACGATTAATTTAAACGTATTAGTTCGTCAATTTGACTTTCACGTTTGTCTAATATATTATACTATAAAATTTATAAGGCAAATATCAGGATCAATCTCAGATAAATCAATAAAAGACGCCTCTCACCTGGATACTCTTCCAATCGTTAGCTCCTGTTGGGCAGCACGTGTTCGCCCTCATCCTTCTTGCGTGGCACGTCGCTTCTCGCCATATCCTCCAATACAAGATGAACATCACCATCCATATCAGCGAGAACATCGGAGCCAGGATGCTTGTCGTGTATGTTTTAGGTACCACCTGAAAAGTTACATTACAAAGATTTCAGATTTGTTGGTAATGTCTTGTGTAACTACAGGAGATAAAACAAATTTATACTTTTAAACTAAGCTAATTATGTAATATTTTGAAACGCCGAAGTTATTCTTTAATGATTCACACGTGTAGTTAATTAAGAATAGCGTTATGTGTCACAACATTTATAATTAAAATTTACATTTATAATACTGCTACTGATATTCAGGTAACCACAATAAATTGTTTCGATCAAATAGCTTTCAGATATGTTTTATCAGCACTTACCTCAACTTAAATATCGATAATCTTGTTTACACAATGATTGCTTACACCGAGTTTGATATTTGGCAATGCATTCTGCACACGTCGAGTTTAGTATCCTGATTGGTGCTTAGAAATTACTAGAAATATTTTACTATTAATTTTATAACTTATCACAAGTTACTTACCATGTTCATTTCACAAGAGACACCTTCTTGCCAGTCGTTCCAGAACATCGGAATGCAGCTGATGCATAGGGCCACTGACCATGTTGCACTCATCAGCAAACGAGTTATCAGTTTGGTCATATACCGGCTATAGTGCAAGGGGTGCACTATCGCAATGTATCTGTAATTAGATATGAAAAATAATTTTAATATGACATTTTCTAGTTTAACCAAAAACATGAACTGTATTATTGATCGAATATGACGTTTTCATGACAAACGCTTATGGCATGCTATATTTAGTACAGGAGTATTGTATATCAATACTTTTGAGTTACCATCAGTGGGCTAACGTGAGTGCACGACATTCTTACCTGTCAACTGCTATAGCAATGATGTTGTAAATAGAAGCGAGGCACGCGAGTATTATTAAAATAAACCGCATCAGGCAAGACCACTTGATTTTGCCGAAGTCGTCGTTGAGGTAGAAGACTAGATGATAGGGTAGCGTTAGCCCCACCATTAAGTCAGATATGGCAAGGTTGAGCACGAACTGATTAGAAACAAGAGAAGATAGCCGTCTGCTCATAGTCACTGCGAGAATCGTTAGCGTGTTACCGCTCACTATTAACAGCATTAAAGCTCCGTCAATGATACTCCAAGCCCAGTAGTTATAGAGATCCTGATTCGCCCTTTCCTCCGTCGCGTTCCATCCCCCGTCACTCTCATTCCCCAGTACAACGTCCATACCATCGCTGGCCGCGGTCGCCAGCGACCCCCACTCCGAATAATTCGACGTCGTGATCGAACTTTACACGCACATTGTCTTAATTTTAAAGATCACTCTCGTTTTGTCCGCACTTGTACAATTGTCCTCTATACGCATTATCAGCTCGTACATTTTTTTCCTCTTGTTTCAGCCCTTCACCATACCTGTAACAAATGTTGAGTTGTGTTAATGTTGCTGGAGAAATGACTAAGTGTAGGGGACTGTCAGCATGTGTGAATGCATAATGATGAATAAATAAAACAACGAGGATCGCACGATTCTGTATGCATGACAGCGTAGTTTCCACAAATTACTTAATGGCAAAGGATCTCGGTTATTTCGTTCCACTTTGAGTCCTGTGACTTTAAATCGCATTATGAACTTAAGGGTTTTGTGGTAAATGCTCTTGAAGTTATGCTTCTATTTCGTAGCTGCTGTTGAATTATTTATGGCAATGTGATACGAGCTCTGTTTGTAAACACATCTATTGATGCCGGCTTATAATTAAGTATTTCATTGCAATATGAAGGTTGCGTGACAGGTTGTAATAAAGACGGCCTGATGTCGACGATCAAGGTTTTCAACGACGATCGAAGTAAGGTTCTTGTTATATTCATATATATTAATGCTTAATAACGAGGATGATCGCGTTACGATGAGCATGTTTAAAATAGTACAAATTACACGTATGCCAGATCGCTATCATCAGTTTCTTAAGAGTAATGATTGTCATGTACTCGAATGATTCATATGTTGAAAGTCATTTGGCAGCGTTATTTATTCGTGTAGAAACTGGGGAAACACGCCGTCTAGTTGATGAATGTTTTTAGCTTAGTTTCAAAGTGATGAATTGGTTCATGGAAATAGAATAATTTCAGCGAACAGAATTTCGAAGGGAAAGGTGTCGGTTGAGTGCTTATTACGTATATGTGTTACAACGCACGGAATCGTAACTACTTTTTCATCACTAGAAACGCGGTAGAGTAAGGTACATGTGACCTTAAGTTATATAACACTTGGCTGTGGTGGCCTTGATTCGGGGTAAGACTATTGATCGTGCAGCCACGACAAATCCTGAATGTACAGCAGTCTTCATATTAATTGAATAAGACCTAATATTTTTTTATTGCTAATCACCAAAATGTGGTTAAAATAAGGTAGATGACAAGAAACAAAGCTGCTCTATTGCCGTCTAAATTGTAAATATGAAACGTATGTATTTGTATATTTTCATGTTTGCAAATGGAGAGCGAAAATTAAACTGCCGCAGGTGTCAATTATATCAGTTTCATCTGGAGTCAACTCGAGGCGACATCTGAATTTCAAACGGACCAAGATCAAACAGAGCGGACTTCGTTAATTTTAGATTATGAACATTAGTTTATCCGGGTGGTGGAATACGTACCTATATGTACGAGTCGTCCCAGTCAGAACCGAGTTGCATTTATTTCTAAAGGCAAATGATTATAGCTTAAAATAATTTGTTTGGACCGAAAAGCATGGTTGAAAGTCCACGTGTATGCTAAAGGCGACCATCTCAACTTTCAATAGTAGTAACGCCTGTGCCAACATAACAGTGTTTACCAACATGAATAACCATGTGCCAACATGAATAAACTAATTTGCCAATATGAATAAAGCAGATGCTAATTTCATTTTACTAACATGCATTAACAGAGTTCAACTATTTAAAAGTCATATTTCTGAAGCCTTATTAACATCGTGTTTCTACTTAATAGCCCTATTGGCAACATATATTGACAATACTAACGGTCTTGTTCCTAAATATTTTAAACAAACGTCGAGTATGTAACACATGAAATGAGAGTATCTTTCTAAGATAATAGGTAATGGTTTAAATTTATACACATAATGCGTACATATATGAAGAATTACATTGTTCTAATCGCATTCATAAGCTTCTGAAAAAGAGCCTTTATTTAAACGCACAACCTAGTTAACGAAAGTAAAATGTTTGAGACGTAATTTCCGGAGCCAGCGAGTGGTAATGAGATTATTTCTTTTAATTCGAATTTATTTTGCGGTAATGGTGGAGACGTCCATTAATTTGCAATTTATTTGTCAAAATGTTGCTGTGATACCATTTTGATTGTACAGAAATAACGGAAGCGAGTGGTTTTGATGTGAAGATCGGTAATGTACCGGAAGCGTTCCGCGAGGTTGGTAACCCCCTTTTATCGAAGTCGAATGTGAGAGGGCAACGACATTGCGTAACTTTTGTACCAAGAACAATATTAGCTCTAACAACATCTAATAATTAATAGTAACGTCAACAACAACACATTATTATGAGTCATAAATGAAGTAGTAATCCTGGCACTCTGGGCCCTTCAGATGATTAGTTTGGCGATATATATATAAAAATACTTTTACTAAATGTCTGCGATAAGACGTACATAAGTGTGTTTAGGCGAAATACTAGGCACATATTGAGAGCATGAAATTATTAAATTTAATAGTTCATAATTAATAGGTACCACGAATGAAAGTATCAAACCTTACACTGGAAAAAGTAGTTTCCGCGTATCTGGACAGCGTCCAAATTATACGCAACAAAGTTATCAATTGAAACTGCGCGCTACATAAATAATAGAAGCTATTTCGGAACCACTGCAGCAGTTCATTCGCTGCATGTACCGGATCTGTTAGCGGTAATTAGAAACAGGTTCAAATAGAAATGTAAATTGTTTTATTTTTAGTGATGTATAATAATCTTGTATAAATATACAAACGCTAATGAACTTCGTTCATTATTATATTTATCGTTCGTCAGCTTTGGTCGTCCCTCAAGTTCTGATATTTCGTGAACCCTTGGAAAAATACCAATTGATTAATGATATCAATTATGTGGTCAACAAAGTTAAGGAATAGAATGGATGAATGAATAAAATAATAATGTGTATATTATAGTAATATATATTAATATTGGTTTTCATCAGTAATTAATAATGGTTAGGAGGATCTCTCATTGGAAAAGAAGATGTCAGCTATACTTTTCATAACACTGTTTCAAGTCCATTTTGGTTGGGATTGAATTGTAAAAATTTAAACTAAGCGTAAAAATGTACAACTCTTGTTCAATAAACACATTATTATTATTTTAGACATTAGCTTTAATCAAAATTAATTTTTATTCTGTATTGAACGACATACAATTGTTGGAAAATTGTTGGGGAATAATGGATAGTTTATGTGGGAATGAAAACACTATCAAGTAAGAAATGTGTGTTGTTATTACAAGGTCAACTTATGTTATGAGGTCAACTTTGAACCTTACATCTCTTTTGTACAGTCTGACATAGATGGCGATGTACTCGAAATTAAAATTTCCAGTTATGAAATTACTAAACTAATCGCGCAAAAGGGTCACGGAGCTATTCAGAACCGAGTATTAGGAAATATTATGATAACGTCCAAGTGGAAAACTAATGTGGATTTAATCAAGACCCAATATTCAGATCACAGCGTCCATTGCTCAAGCTGGGTTACGCAGTAATGCCCTTTGTCGGGCTCACAATGCTACTGCGATCAATGACGACTCATCAATATGCAACTGCGGCACAGAATCCCGTGTTGTTTACCACTACATCCATCTGAGTGCTCCCACGCTCACGCGACATGGAACGACGATTAACGTTAAGTCGCGAGCTACTGCAAACTTTCAACAGCGGAGCAAGCAGGCGAAATCGATCTCACTGAATCCATTTGCCAGTTTTTAATCAGATAAAGTACAGCAGCTACAGAGTGTTATTCGCGAATGTGATGGAATGTACTTTTCTAAGGTTTGATTTTTGCTCATTCATGACCGACTCTTCCAAGTTTTACAATAACTAATATTAATTTAGTTAACAAAAGAGTACCTGTCAATAATGATAGATGATGTCCAGGTACAAAGGTGTAACTAACGTGTTAATGGAACACTGATATATTATTATTTTACTTGAACACATGTACTATATATGTATACCTATGGGTTTAGAAATGTCGAACGAACAAGACAAATGACGTGTCATCAATAAATCTACCACATAATAACTTTATGTCCTTCACGTAACATTGCGTGATAAACTCGAGCTCAAATATCGACTTATTTGACTGTAAATAGGTATGTATAGCGTAAGTGATTTTCTTGGTTTTCAAATGAAAATATGTGTAATTTTTACTGCAAGTCTGATCTTACTTTACATATTCTGAGTTTAACACAAATTAGCATTGGAGTGCGTTGTCCTGCCATCGTTATACAAATCTTTGATAAAAGGCTGTAATCTTATGAGAACATAAGTGGCATCGTTTTACATGGAACGTCATGTTACAACAGCCTTTTCATGGTATTAGTGGCAATGATGGATCGTTTTTACTAAGGGCTATTAATATGTGAATGAAGCTTACCTCCTATGTATACTTAAGAATACGGATCTGTGAATGAATAGATGGAAATTTTAATAGAATACACATTCGGCATATACTCCTAGTACATTTATTCCGACAAATTTATTTACATAGCACTAGTTGATCTCGTGTGTACTGTCTTAGAAGCGGCATTAGTCAAATTATATATTTAAATGCTAAGACGCTTCAGCTGTAAACGTAATCCGATATTTTATATTCTTTGCGATAATCCCATTGCGACCTTCGCCAAAATTTTGTTGTAAATTCGATCCGAGGTGCCGCTATAATCGACATTCTATCCCCGTGTCGATCTACAATTCCGGACTCGGCTGTAATGCCATACTATTTATCTATTTTTTGTTTATTATTGTAATAGATACGGATCGATTCCCACAAAGAATGTTGCACAATAGTTTCAAAAGGTCTCCTGTAATTAAATATTACTGTAGTAGACCACAAGTTGGTTTTGTTGGTTTGGTTTGGTGATTGACGTATGTCACTTGGCTTAGTGCAACGATTATTTAAACCTATTGATGAAAACATTTCGGCTGTTGAGTTACCCTATTCTTTATCTTTTAGCCGCTGAGGAATGTCTTATTTATAATCGATTTTATTTATTGTGCGATAAAACTTACGGTTAGTCTGTTTTACAAAACAATATTAATAAGCAAAATGTCATGTCTCGGTAAGTTGACTCGCTTGTCTATCATTGTAATAGACACGGATCGATTCACTCGAAGGACGCGATGGGTCGTTGCCGGAAAAAAATGTCGCAATTTGAATGATAGTCGGCTGCTTCTATCGAACTTTGTCTGTTATTGTTACGTTTTGCCATTGCAAGTCTGATGCTATTATCCCATGGGTATTAGTTAGCCCTTCTTTTATTTTTATTTTGTTTTTGATGCCGTGTTGAGTTTGTAAATAATTATACACTCTTGACGGTCTCCTTTCACAGCCCAGTTCAGATGGTCTACTTTATCTTTTACATTAATTGGTTGTAGCTATTGATAAAGATAAAAGCTTATCAGTTAAAATCATGGAGATGCCTTAAGATGGTTAGAAATGATATCATTATTCTCAAAACTTGTGCAATAAGACTAACAATACTGTGTCGTGTGTACTTGTTTGGAGTTCTCATGAGTCTACGTAATATTGTTTGCTAATGTCATGCTCTATTTGTTACTTATGTAGGTTCAGTTTTCGTGGGCGTCTTTAACGTTTGTGTTCGAAGTCGTTGGGACTGAATGAAATGACAATGAACAGGGAAATAAGAGTAACGTGGACGCAAAGTGCGTTACGTTTATTGAAATTGCTAACATATGCTGCTGATTTCCTGTAACAACCATAGCGTTGTGTAAATAAAATCATACGTCACACACTGATAATTCATTAATGAAATATCCAGTAGTGAAATGTTGAAACGCTCATTATCTGAGTGATTCAAGATTCATTGGTTATGCATAATAAACATACGTTGAGTAAGTTAAAGCACAGCTCGTAATTAACACGTTACGTTGGCTGACTGCCATTTGACAGTGAAGTCCATCAGATTGTATTGTACATTAATTCGTGGTCATTTTCGTCTGATATCAACCTTTCCGGTAATTGAAATTCTAAAATTGGTTTCTGACGCGGTATGAGTCCGGTTGATTGCGTGAATTGTATTCCAAATTCAATTAAAATAATTTTCAAGCTACCGTCGAAATCCCATGAATGGCCCTATTAACGTTCCCATTATGAAACGGTTCAGAATCACGCCTCTCACTAAATTCGTTAGGTGAACTTATTTTTTTAAACAGCTTTTAACAAGACTTGTTTCCAAATATAACACAATCGATATTTTATAATTAGTAAGTCTGTTCGATTGCTCTTTTTTATTGTGTACTCGGATATAATTGTCATGCTTTTAAATGAATTGTCTGCGACATACGATCTCGCGAGTCCTACACTCAGTGATGAGCCGGTACGGTAATTAATTCAGTTGTTTTCAATTAATCCACAGAAGTGCCGCTATATTTAATTCTCAATTGTTGTTAGCCAATTATTTTGTTGAGACTCATCGTTCACATGGCCATGGAGTAGTAAGTGTATGTACATCACTTTTATTATCTTGTACATTTACAGCTGCACTGCCAATTATAATTGTGTTCTATTCAATTTCAATTCCGCAATGATTTTTAATAGTTATATCATATTATGATCCAATCCTTAAGTCCCATTCAGTAGTAGCTTTGGGGATATCATCACAAATACATACACTACACAAATATATCGCGAGACTAAGTGCTTTTACAAGTATGATGTGAACATTATGGTAATCGCTAACTTTCGATAGATTTATGAGCTCAGAATCACTAGCGGGTTTTGAACGCTGAGTATTAGGTTTGAATAATTTATTTTGAGTAGATTTCTTATGAATTTAATTTAAAATATTTATTCGTATTTCGCGATGTGTCCATTATATTTTCGATAATTGCAAACGTCTTAAGAGTTTTCAATACATAACCCAGATTTGGTATGACGATGCTTAGATACTTTCGGCTTCCAACGTCAAATTTAAAAGTGAAAATTTTGAACCTTTTGACGAAAACCAATCAGTCTATTTCCAAAATATTGCGACATTCTTTGTCAATGACCTCTATGTGTACATACTTTACCCGGAAGTTACGTTTGAGTTATCTGTAAAATTTTTGCCTCATTTTATAGTTTTTGTTGTAATTATATTCAAGATCTTGATGTAAAGGTTTTTTCAATGTTCATGGGATGCACGATTTTGTGGGAACAGTATTTAGTGTTTATTGTCTTGTTCGTTATGTTCCCACTCGTTCGTTCGCACTTATTATAATAGTTCTTGCTTGTATTTGTCTGGTTTATGTTTTATCGTTTGTTTCTTTGTGTTCAGACAATGTTCATCACATTCGGTTGGTTTGTTTCCGATCTATAAATCCATGATCTGCTTAACCAACCAAGACATTGTTATAATTCTTGACGCGTCAATAAGCGTTTCGTAAAAGTATGCGAGGTTGTTAGTGCGGCATGTAGTGTGTATCGATTCGCATTAATTATTATTGATTCAATATATACTGTAATATGCTGCTGTAGGAAGCCGCTGGTGATGGCGTGTGTGTTTTGTTTCCTTCCGGATAAGTGAAAGTGTGTCAAGTAGTTTGCTTGAAACGAAGACGGATTATAGAGATCTAACCGTGATAAATATCTGATATAAATTACGAAAATATGTGCATTTGGACTTTTATCTATCTGCTAATCATATACATATTGTTTTTGTAATAATGTCTTGTACTATGTTTTACCATAAATATACTGCAAAGACCGTGTTTTATTCTCTTGCATCAACATAATAATATCTGATCATGAAGCTACGCTTGTTTGATCTAAACCGCAGCAAAACGTAATCGTTTCTCATTTTATTAACTGAAATGCATGCAATGCAGTATTACAGATATATCGTAAAATCTAATACAGAAATAGAATTTTCATGCGCTTCTGCAGCGTGGCGTTTTGCGATTGAAAAGGATGGACCTTTTCATCGATCACTGATAGGTATTCCATTTAAAGCTGGTTCCATGACTATTTAACTAATGGTGGTATATTTTTAGTTAATTTCTTGGGATTACACACAATTATATAAATAGTGCTCTCATATTACGATTGGTACTAAATGAAACAATTGTTTGATTTTGCAACCATTTCTGTCTCTCGTTTACGCACAAATGTGCGTCATGTGAAAGCTGTTAATCAGATTGTAATAGTAAATCGTTGTTTGATAGCTGATGGTTATGTTGATAAAAATTATCGTTACGTCACGATTTACAAATGTTGGTTACAGTACTAACAGCCTTTCTAAACTTTGGGTGGACAATCCTAACTCATACTTGATTCATATTGGACTGCTTTGATACATACTTAGACAAATATTAATATCTTATTAATTAATTATTTCATGCTAATTTTATACGAATCTATTGAATATCCACATCGCATAGCCGAATTATTTTAGAACCTGTTTTGTTTGGCTGGCTCTGTCTTTTTATGTTTGCACTGTGTATAACATTGTTGTTATGATAAAATCTTTATTAGAACAATTTTATAATTATTATTGTTTTCCTTCTCTTTTATTTGCGTTTTGTTTACATTTCTTTGTACAATGCAGAGTAAACTGAAGGTAGTTTGTTGTTGTTTCGTTGGCAGCATTGTGTACTTTGCCGTGTGAGTGTTCTCTATAAAATGAATTGTTGATACTGCAGTATTAATGAACCACTCAGAAACGTTGTAGAGCAACCGATGACAAAAGTATTAGTCACCGTAGGATACGGCCAATGAAACACATGACATGACTGATATCTAGTGTGCATACAAACTATATATTTATTTGAGAGAGCGGCAAACGAGCTGGTAGTTAGGTGTCTGCTGCTGCAGTCTGTGATGGATGTACGTAACCAACTTTGAATAGGCCAGTCAAAATAGGACTGTTAGTCTCAGTTTAAGTTGTTAACAAGGCTGCTGGAATAGGACTGTTAGTCACATTGGTCCAGTTATTATATATACATATATGACAATAGGTAGTATTCATTAGCACCAATCTTCATGAAAGTTTTTCACAGAAGAACTGAGGAGTTGGATGCTCTTCTTTAGTTTACGTAAAATTGGTCATTATAACTCTCTGACTGAAAAACCTATTTTAAAATAGTATTTTGTTACACATTTTCATTGACAATACTGTTATTCTATCCGATAATATTATTCCTGCATAGTGATCAAAATTTCAGTGATACAGTAACCCGCATAATTATAACATACGACTACGACGACAAAGAACTGCAGCCTAAGTGAATAAATTATGAAACATCCACTTTGCCGCGCATAGTGAGCGGTTAGCTGGGATTATGTTTCTCCCAAGTTTCGCCTCGCTTCCTTTGTAGCAACTTTGTTAATGTGGTCTTTGCGGTACCACTACGAAACCACAAGGATGAGAAACATAAGCGGAACAACAGAACTTTTTGCCTCAGTAGATTATTCGGTACCCTTCATTATAAATAATATTTCCACTATTAAATGTTTCGTGAGTGTTTATACACATGATACGCAGTCTCCGCCGCGAACTCGCTGCAAGCGCCGGGAGCTCATGAGGAAGGACCTCGTACAGGTCCGAAACTAGTCGGG
>DWDT01002777.1:0-13233 GCA_018245595.1 Microceris scylla | reverse complement strand
TTGGTAAAAGATTATCAAAATGACATGTATGAAACTGTGTTGAGAATGAACTACGGACTAATTGTTGCCTTAATTATAAATTATCACGGCAGGCATCATGAACAAATATAATTTATAAATAACTTCAAAAATGTTATAAATATAAAGGTACCAGAACAATTGTTTTTTCATTAAATTTGATGTTGGTACTGCATTCAAGGAATCACACAGATTTTTCTGTTTGTAGTTGCTTACTATAATTGTTCAGTTCTCGAATCATATCGCTTTTTTCATATTAGTCTTTCTCTTTGTTTGCAGCAGATCAGAAAGAACCGATGACTCTGTGTCCAGCAGCGGTAATCTAACCAACAACGCAGTACGACACAAGATAGTCGTTCTAGGCGCTGCGAAGGTCGGGAAATCGTCACTCATAACCCAATTCCTGTACAACACATTCTCGCCGAAATACAAACGTACGATTGAAGAAATGCACCATGGAGACTTCAACGTGGCTGGCGTGAGGCTAACACTAGATATCTTGGACACCTCCGGCGCTTACGAGTTTCCAGCTATGCGCACACTCTCCATGCAATCAGCTGATGCCTTCATCCTAGTCTACGATATCACCGATGCGAACAGCTTCGCTGAAGTAAGAAGTCTGCGTGATCAGATACACGAAACGAAAGAAAGCACTGCGGTGCCCATCGTTGTCGTTGGCAATAAAGTCGATTTAGCAGAAACTGGGGATAGACAGGTAAGAGATAACTTATGTTTAATATTATTATTATTACATATATTATTATGCCAGGTCCAGGCTAAGTAAAAACAACGAGTGCCAAATATGCCTGACTTTTCCTCTATTCATCACTCTTCGCATTTGCACGGTGATGTTAGCAAGCTTCTGACTGCCCCATTAGACAATATCTGACCTATTTGGTAAAAATAGATGAGTCTCACTTTCCTTTGTCACCTGCATCCGCCAACATTCGTATTTTAAGTCAGTTTTGTCTTTTTTTTCATCAGTCATTCTCTCTATATGCATGAACTATCGGAACATGCCCTTTACTCATTTCGCTAAAATATTGGGAACATTAAATATATGTACATATGATCTCGATAACTACTAATTAGAGTTCTCGTTGGTTAAATTAGAATTAAATTTTGATACCTTTGGATATTCCGATTTATGGTCACCGGTGACAGTCCTATTTCGAAGCTTCGCCAAAAGAACTATAGTCTAACTAATATGTTTGTATAAACACGTGCGATATTGAAATGCCTTTGCTCATTGAATTATACACTAACGAGAGCCTCAAACATCAGTAGCCACAAACGGAATAAAATTCAGAGCATTTTAAGGAAAATAAGGATGGCGGGGCACAATTAAGAAAACGTTGAATTTTCTTTCCAATCACATACCGTTTTATATTTTAATAATAAAACTCCGCTCGGTCCTCTTTGGCAGAATAATATTGAGAATAAAATCTTGCGTAATATTTTTTAATTAATTTATTTACATTTTCTTTCTTTTATATAGTTGCGTAATACGTAATGTACGTAGAGAAAGAGGTTTTACCAGATCAGTGTATATTAGGTCCGGAGATTTTAAGGTTTAGGCTGAAGAATTTATGGAGGCGGCTGAAAAACAGATAGCTTACAGCTTAGATCTTTATCCAGAAACAGACAATAGTTAATTAAAATGTACACTCTACAAATATGGAATATTTAAATAATATATCTACACACGCCAAGTTATTATGCAATAAACATTACATTGCAAATTATTTTGTCGAACTTCTTAATGGTGCCAAAAATACGATTATATAACGTAAAATGATTATCTGTCTTCAATAAGAATAACACAATAATGAAATTGGTAACGGCAAATTTTTTTTTCGTAAGCGTGATATCTCACTGAAGGCGCTTAACGCGAAATAAATTGTCAATCCTAGTGAACCTGAAGACATCACGATATTTTTGTTACAAAACGGAATATCACGCCTGTAATCTCCGAAGGGGCAAGCAGAGCAGTGTATTACACTCCCACGTTTCACCAGTTGCTCTTAAGTCCTATGGAATAGGTGGTGAACCTATTGCCATACACCGGGCACATGTTCAGACTGCGAGCCACTACGAGAAATTCTAAATTAGAAAAAACCAGTAGTACCCGACTCAGAATTTAAACCCAGGACCTCCCATCGACAGTTGCGTATACAACCACTCGACCAAGGAGGCAGTCAAACAGTTTTTATTTCACCTATCATTTATCTTCTCTTCTTCAACCAATATCACTGTTTATGCAAAAAGTTTCCGGTTCATTTTACTCTTAAGTAAATGGCGTTGATATTGGTGAAAGGAAAATCATGCTGAGTACACAGAGCAGAATAATACGGTTCAGAGTCGTAGCATCTCCTATACAGTTTACATTGTACGTTCATGTACAGTGTACATTATATAACGCACCTATTTACGTATGCTATAAAGTTTTCAAGGGGGTCATGAATTCTAAGTGACATTCCACGTAAGCTTTCTCAGCATGCAAGATTAATTCAATGTTGCACAGCACTAGGACGCGTGGAAAGAGTGAATATTATTATATCATCACGGCAGGTTCCTTACGAGGTAGATAGACAGCATTCAGTGCTAAATATCTCTACCTTACGGACCTGCCGCCTTTTAACTTTCTCAAACTCTATACATGACGCAAGTTTTAGACTTCTGAGTTCTTATAGACTGTATGTTTATATATTTATCTGTGTTATTTACATGCCTGTATATTATGTCGAGCTTGGACCAGGAATAAATTGAATTTCCGTGTGACGCGTACTAGGAAATATTCCTGTCTAAATGTCGGAAACAACGGTAGGTTTACGTATATCCAACGTTACCGCGGCTGTCGTTCATCAAACGGCTTCCATTCGAATTATGCAACCCTGGTATCCGTCCTAGTTGAAACATTCGTTATAACGACCAAATACCTATTTTGAATATCAATTAAATATTGGAGGCACTTGAAAAATTGTTCAGAATATTATCTCATATGTTGTAATATTCTCTTCTGCCAACCCGCAGTTACGAGTAGCCAGCTTGGTAGACTATGGTCATAACCATTTTCGTTTTGAGTGGAGATTCTTATCAAACGGTAAAAAGATAAATGGAAAGTTATTATTAATGTATTTACTACCTATTATTTGAGTCAAAAGTACTTTTAATACGCAAGCATGTACGAGTGTCTACTTTAATGAATATAGCAGGTACGAAAGAAGTCGACCAGGGCCGAAGTAAGTGAAAATCTTTAGCCGTTAACTATCCTTATAGGAAAATAGGCGTGATAGTATGTATGTATGTATTATTATATCGTCACGACAGGTTCCTCACGACGTAGCCACATAATATAAAAGATATAAGTACCTTAATATCCTGTACCAATCTTAAATAAATAGTTGATGTAATATTATCTACCATGTGTGTTTTCTCAATAAATGATCTCGACCTACTTCTGCGGGGACAAAAGGAAACTGTCTATAACATATATTAAACCACAATAGAACGGTTTGGTCTTGGATAAAACAAAAATTAATTATTTTGTACTTACATCCTATATATCTATATTCAATGACTAAGCGCGGATCTTGGGGAGCTCTAAAGTATATTTTACAATACTTCTCCATTGTTTAAGGAAACACAAATTCAATAATAAAATCCATGTTCATTGATCGAGCACGGATCCCGCTGAGTTCTAAAGTATACTTCACAATGCTACACCATCCCTGAAGAAAACAGATTCAATATTAAATAAAGCGTTCGTGCATACAGCTTGAGGTAAATTTCGTAGAACAAATGCAATCTATATCGACGATATTTATTGCAAGTAACGAAAAAGAAAGAAACAGAGAAGGTGAAAAAGAGAAAGAAAAAAGAGAACATATAAAAAAGTTATTTCTTCCGAAAAAGTTATTTCTTACGTCTTTGCTGCATCAATTGAAATGAATCAGCAACACAGAACTATGAAAAAATATGTGCTATAAGAATATACCCATGTAAGAATGTTTATTGCAGAGTTACACTCTCAGTTATAACGATCATTCCAGAACATCCGCACCTTTCCAATATCCGCCCCTGTTCTGCTATGCGAAAACATTTCATTTACATATTAAGGGCGAGCATGACATTTCTTTTTATGTTAATAAAAGCTTTTATTTTTAACGCTTATTGCTTGGATTTGGACGTGTATAGCTAATGGTTTGTTAGCTTGAGTAACGGCTAGTGCGCAGTTATAACAATAACCCACTGGGGCGCACCAACGAAGCGATGTCACGAGTTATTAACGATGAACACATTTTTATCATTCATGACGATTAAAGTACCAAATTATATAGAATACGAATACATTATCGTACTTTGTACTCTCGTATTTAACTTGTATAGTCTGTATAATTTAACTGTACGGGGGTATCTTACTGCGTAGCATTTTCGAGTGAAATATCACTGCGTTAAAACTGAGCGCTTGAAATTTGTTACCCTTGTAATTTGTGACACTCTACCTATTATTTAAATAGGAGTTGTAATTTACCCAATCCATGCCTAATATTTGTATTTAAACCGTTGAAAAACCCAAATTATTAATGTCAAACAATTAGCTTATATATATGTACCTACATACATAATAATTATGTTTTATAGCGCCCATCGTGTTACCATATATACACTCTGTCTGCTTTTTGATCACATGGCCGTGTGGAAATGCCCCAAATTATTTATTACTCTTTATTTATATCCCAAATTTTATCTTAAAATTTGAACCGACTTACAAGTAACGTGCCAATGTATTTTCATTGTGTTTAATCTCATTGTAAAATATATAATTATATTATGCTAACCGCAAGTCATATATCTTCGCAGCGTTAATAAATTTAGCTCCGTACACCCGCCCATCAAAACAAAGGATGAGTGAAAGATATTTAATACTTATAATATAACTACAAGAAGGAAAATGATTATCTGTTTTTGGGTTATTTCGGTGTTAAACATAATGTATGTAAATAGAACTATAAATAAAATTTATGTTAAACATAAAATTATTATATTTCGCTACATCATATTAGCCTGTCGGTCATTGTCTAGACGTTTTCAAAAACTTCATAGAGACAACAGCTAGTTAAATAACCTAATCTTCTCCCTGTCCTACTTCCCAAACGACCCAATCAGCATAAATATAACATTCCTTCCCTCACCTTTACAATCAAAAAACAACCTACATTTCCCACCGTCATGTTACGCCCCTAATGACGAATGGACGCCCTAACGACCGCGCGTAAAACATCTTCCTGGACACAAATTAGTCCGTATCTGTCACCTTAATTTCGCGCGGAATTTCGCTAACAGAGCTTAAGGCTGTTTGCGCTGGATGTAATAAATCACTTGAATCTTTAGTAACCCACTCGACGCTGTCGATTCACCCGACGTACCCGAACTACGCAGCTTTGGTACCCAATGGGGTTAATTTTGTGTTGTTATCGTCTGAGGTCGCCAATCAATACGACTACGTTCGTGCATAACCGACTAACATCTGCCCAATACTCGTACCAATGCTAACATTTAACATCATAACGTAACATTACGCTTGTATTTCTCTGAAGGGGTAAGCAGAGGAATGTTATACTCCCACTTTTTACGACTTATATTATTATACGTCTTAACTTAGAGTCTCGTCATACGGTGTATGACAGAGTCACACATTATTCCCGTGGGATAATGGATGGGAATACCGGATACGAATCCCTATTCCGAGCTACTATGAATGTCAATTTAGAAAATTATGTTATAGCGTTTAAAGTTAGTGCGAACATTTATGATACTGTATTCAGCTGTGCGTAACAGTCGACTCATAACTTGCTTTAAAAGTTTCATATCGTGTAAATTAAACAGATTTATAATTTTATACCAACACAATATGTCACGGTTAGTCTTGTTTGCGGCCGCCCACACAACTTGCATGAATTGTAGTTTAGACATGCTCCTTCAAATATCATACAGTATAAATTATTATAATAAGATGAATATACTTATAATAACTTAATAATTATTAACTTATCATTATTATTTTGTAGCTACGCCAGGTCTCATATAATCAGGTCTCATAATGGTTAGGCAGAGATCACTGAATGCTTAATATTTTTATTTTAACACACAGGCATCTTCTACGTAATTAAAAGAGTACATTTTTCAGGTGGAGTTCCACACAACGGAATCTGTGGTCACGGTGGACTGGGAGAACGGTTTCGTGGAAGCGTCCGCAAAGGAAAACATAAACGTGTCGCAGATATTTAAAGAGTTGCTGGTTCAAGCGAAGGTGAAGTATAATCTGTCGCCGGCGCTACGCCGCCGCCGGCGCCAGTCGCTGCCGACGGGGCCGCAGGGGCCGCCAGGCTCCGCAGCCACGCCTTCGCCCTCCAACCCGCCTCACGTGCCCTCTCCCGCACAGCTCGCCCACCTCCAACAAATCCGGGAACGACACGCCAACAGCAAACGTAATTCCTGCATCATCTCCTAAATTACACCGTCGTTTTTCGATACGGGTTTCTATATGAGAATTGTTACTTTGTGTTTTGAAGAACTATTGTCTTCCCTTTTAATATTGTCGATCTATCGTCATAAAATCGCCGCGATAATTTCCAATTAATCATAATATTTTAATATAAAAGAAAATTCTTAAATATAAAAGGCAGCTTGGCTCATAAATATTTTATTAATTGAAATGTATTACGTAGCCATAATTATCTCGTTTATTATAGGATTTAATATACATCAGCGAGTGACTCTATCCCTTTTCTACGATGACAGTGACATAACGCCAATGACAAGAGCAAATTAGTTAATATATATGTAGATAAATGTTCTCCATTTCATTGCATTAGCGAGTGACAGAATGATAATGTAGAAGGGCTCGTATTTGGACTGTTTATTGTAAGTGTATTCAGTATTTATCATTAGATTATCAAATTCGTCTGAATCATACATTTATATAGAAAGCTCCCCGAGATAACGAATGATAAGCGTTTTATTTACCAAAGTCGCATTGGTAGTACTAAAGTAGATCTTTTAAGGGTATACAATTGAGGATACGCCTGGCCGTTCGTTGTTCTACGGTGAAGATAAAAATGTCTCATTATAACGGCACCGACAGTCGTTAGGAGACCGCTCCCTAGAAATTGCCTGCGTTCTATTCAAAAGGGATTTTGAACGAAACTAGCTTTAGTATTCGGCCTTCGACATGTGACCTGAGCGATGTTTTTAAGAAAGATAAAACGAAGTCTCTGGGGAGCCACGTATCTCAACGTCTGTACAGATTTATCTTATTTTGTCCAACTTCAAAACTAAATTTTGTTTTTGTTACAATAATTTCACCTTCCCTAACGACCTTTACTTTGCATAATAAATAGAAATTAATTAATATTAACTAATATTACTTTGTTTTCTCTTTTCCCCTAAATTAAATAAAGTCATTATTAAATAATTTATCTAATGAATTATTTTAAAACTAACACATTAGTAGTTCACTTTACATTAAGAAATTAAATATTAAGTAAAAATTTTCTTATAAAAACCTATATACGATTTAATTATTAAATTTTGTGTAAATGTAAGTGTAGGGTGTCTATGTGACTAAGGTATGGAAAGGATTTGTAAAACGGATATTTAGGGATGAGATTTTTTTGAGATCTTTTATATTATATGTGTACCGTAAAACTTAAATATAATGTTATTGATGAATTAAAACTATCGTAGTAATATATTCCCTATATAATTATACCTACAGAACGAAAAGACATGAAATGTGTAATGTATACATTCTCGTATACTCCGTACCGCCATATGAAATGCTTAAACTGTAACGGAGTAGTAAATTTCGAGAACTTAATACTTCATTATTAGTTGAACGTCGGCGGTACAGTCGCGAACAATTTGGTGTTGAGTAAATTATATTATGTAGTGTCTAATATCATAATGTTGTCATTGGTGTAACAATTACATCTTCAAGCGTTCTTCTTAATTATTGTATTATGTCGTTTAAATATCTAAGAAACGAATATAAACTGTTTTGTAATTCGAAACTACATACACTCCTAAGATCTTTTTCAGTTTCACCCTCTTTTGTCTATTTGCGTAAAACTTAGTATTGAATTATCTGTTCTTGATGCGAAATTACCATTTCAAATTCCTTTAGCAATCTGTAAGCGTAGAGATTATAAAGGGAAGTTCCAAAAATCACTCGGCTCATTCTCCCTGGAGCAATGGTCTAGAACTTACTCCTGAACATTGGTCCATCAGGAGTTATTGGATATAAAAAAACTTCAGTTGACCCAGAAGATGGTTTCCAACGTACTGTAGGTGTCTGTTAAGATTTTATAGCACTGATAATAAGTACAGAATTGGTTACTTACGTCACTCTTCAAAGCAAGGTACTCTTCAAATTGACCAGCTCGTTAGTCCAGTGGTTAGGGGAGCTAACTTCTGTAATGGTGGTCGTTTATTCTTTTTTAACCAAAGGAAATATTCTTGTTAAAGTACCAGCTGTTATTTAGTATCTGGTTGTAAAAAACAAAGGAAATATTTTATCAATAGAAGCATATATTCATAGAGATACACGAAGCTTATCAGCCGTTTATTTAATACACTACACACTACCCAGTTTAAAATCAGATTGCTGTGTACAGAGATAATATATACAGATATTAAATGAGAAAATATCCACAAAATATTTCTCATACACGTGTCTTCCCAGTATAAACTTTCACTTCCTTTATTAATTTCCAGAATGGCAAATGAGGTAGTAGCTTATGATATATACCGTAAATTTTCATCATTTTTCATAACAAACGACGACATAAATGTTGTATTTCCATGCCAAGAAGGCTGCGAACGTTTATGTAGAGTACGTACTGATCTCTGACTGTATAATGAATTAAAATGGAAAGGTATTCAGTATGGATGAAAGAAGGTAGAATGTAAGCACAAGACTTTTTGTTTTACATACAGTGAAGCATTCCTATCAGAGTAAATGGAACGTCTGTGATTTCGAATATGGAATTGCGATAAATTTAAATTCGCTTATTCCTTTAAAAATTAATTTGAAAAAAAAATGTGCGTGCACGGTTTATTCAATGAAAAAATTATACTTACTCTAACATTACGCGAAAAGAATATATACGAATAGAAGTAATAACTAAGCCGAAAAGACAATAGAATTCTTATTAAAACTTCTGGAAATACAAATGGAGCGTTTGTACAGCGGAAAAGTTGTTATTTGCCGTGGATTTACAGCCGCCCATTCTGTTGGGAACTTCAAAAAGCGATTTCTCAGAAGGCTGGTACTTTGAAGCTTCTGGGCGGGACTCGTTAACCTCTATGCTTACAGAAATTGTATTTTTTTGTCAGCAAATATTTGACATAAAATATTTCAAGGTTTCGGATGTGCCTTTTTTAAAAATTAGTCGTCTTAGTTTTAATAAATGAATTGTTTTTTATAAATTCTACACGGATTACTATTACGTTAGATTTTCCATGTTAGGCGTTAAGGTATGGAAATAAGTTAGAGAATGGTTATAATGTTTTTTTAATTTTAATATACTTGGTCGCAATATAAAGGAATCTATAGAGGAATTTACTTTCAAAGTGACCAGATTTGATATAAACTTCAAGTAACAGAAATGAAATGGTACATAAACGAAAAGCAAAATGAAAAACGATACGTAGTAAAAAAGTAAAAGCTATATATTGACCTTATTGCATATTTCTCTTTTAGTAGTAGTCTTTTATACATCCTGTAGGAATGTCTTGGCCTGTTTTTGTTTAATAACTTCGCATATTTAATTTAAACTTTTTAGTTACAGATTATATAAATATTATGTATTTTTTTTATTTATCTGTAGTATTTTTATATTGTAAAAATATTTTTTTGCTTTAGATTACATTTTTTATGACTGCCTCGTTAGTCGAGCGGTTGCAATTGCGATTACTGATCAAAAGGTCTCCTGGGTTCGATTCCCGGGTCGGGTACTATTGGGTTTTTCTTACTTTAAATTCCCAGTAGAGGCTCGGAGTCTACAGTTGGGCCCGGTATATGGCAATGGGCTATTACCTATTTAGTAATATGACGTAAACGTCACTGGTGAAACGTGGAAATGTTTATCACTCCTCTGCCTACCTCTTCGGAGATTATAGGCGTGATGTTACGTGCGTACTTTTATAGTAATATTTATGCTATGTTTCAGATGTAATTTGAAATTAGTTACAAACACATTTCGTTAATTTAACAACATGTTTAATTCTTTAACGTAAAATTTCATGTTTTAGATTTTAATAAATATTAAGTATCGATTTTTATTGTTTAATAAATGTTTTAGACATTATACTTATTTCTTAGTAATAAATATGTGTGTAGATGTGAAAGCCAATTGTAGGAACATAATGAAATTGAAGATGTCTTAACGTATTATATTTCAGTAGTTTCGTGTTAGTGAAAGATACCTATAGTTTATCAGTTTATCTAAATGTGTTGTAATTTTCAAATTTTCAACCTACTATATACCTATTGTCTATTTATATGAAAATTATTCGACATATGGATAGTTTAAACGCGCACAGATGGATTTGAAAGATTAGTGAATTATGATCGTTTTCCAAAACAATTATAACATAATCATTAGATGTGTTTTTACTATTCGTTCATCTGTACATTCTTCATACATCTGTGTACATGTTTACAGAAAAATATAAATGTAATGTTTCCTAAAATAAATATATTTACTTCCGATTTTATGTTGTATCCGCGGCTGGTTTAATTTTACTTACCTTTCCTCAACAACGGTATAACAATAACTTTTAACTTTTTTTTTTGAAAATTTTCTTTATGACACGAAAGCTCCATTGTTAAATCTTTCATAAGTTTGTTTCGAAAGTTATTCTATAGACAAGCTCTTGACGAAAATAACTTACTTTGGTATATTCAGAACTTATTTATTTATTTATTTATCCTTTATTGTTGGTAACAAAGGGCGGATTTATTGCCAAGTGGCATATTCTACCAGTCAACTCAGGTGATGATATGTTGGGCGCTTGTCTTTAGGCGCTGTCTATTTAAGAAGGGTAAAGACTGTTTAGTGAATATATCTGGGAAATAAAATAAAACTATTATATTACAATCAAGTTATATGAAAAATGACAAAACAAGACTACTCCGAAAAAGAAATAATGTTTTGTGTTGGGAACATAAACGGTACCTAAACAATTATCTACGGTACCTGGATGACCGAACTTAGCTCGGCATTTTTTGATCTATTTTTAGATACGAATTAGATTCGTTGATAAAGAGCACCCAATAAGAGTTTTTCTCACAAAAGAAAGAATTTGAAAAAAAAGCAAAAAAAATCAAGCTGGAGACATATGTATATTATAACCTTGTAGATGGTGGCGAAATTTACCTTTGTTTTCTAAGGATATTGTAGCAATTTTTCATTGCCTGAAAATACCGATTTATCGCCCCCGAAACCCCCCGCATACAAAATTTTATGAAAAACGTTGGAGCCGTTTCCGAGATTACAATTATATATGTATATACAAGAAATTCTCATTTGAAAGTATTAGATAAAATGAAAATAATACTTAGAAACTCTAAGCATGACGTTGTGTGTGAAAATGCCACAAATATAAAATTTATGTTGGTATGTAGATACCATAAAAGTGTGTGAAATGAACCTTATTAAAACATTAGTAGCAAACATATAACTAGCTATACTCGTACAGTATTGAACGCCATTCGCAAAAAATATGACAACCATATGTTACAAATATTATGAATGTTCAACCAAATATCAAATAGAGGAGACACGGGCTCGCTGATGTACATGTCCGTGTGTCACTTGGGCGGCACTTGTTGCGCAGACCGCGCGATCGATACCCACCCTCCCCTCAGGGGCTCAGACCTGCAGCGCGGCACCTCGCGCTTACCATTGCGTACAGACCACCACCCCGATATCAATCTCCAACTCTTAGGATAAAAGCATCACAAACCGCTTTTTCGTCCTCCACTCTGTCAAGATACTTAAATATCCTTTATAGGAATGAAAAAAACGACGACTTTTAAATACGTTTTATGTACTTGAATATATTTTCTCTTCATCTGACTGCTTCATTCGTCGAGTTGTTGCAAAGCGCGACTGCTGATCGGGAGATATTTAGTCTGACCTCGGGCTCGAGGTATTATTATTGGTTTTTGTATCTTAAAATTCCTAATAGTATTTCTGAGTCTGGATTTATGCCTATTGTAAGACAGTAGGCCGAGCCTCTATTCCATTCCATTCCAAATTTATAACATAATTATTTTATCACGAGAACGTACTAAAATCATCTGCCTACCCATTCGGCAAGGCAGAGGCGTGATAATATGTTACATATCTCTTTCCAGAGTCTACCTATAATATTTAATTCGAGAATAAGACCCGAGTGATAGCCCTAATATTTTCAAGTGAGCATCATTCCGGAACCCTAAGTGGAGTTGTCAAATTTATTGTGTTCATAAATCGCACGCGTAAAACGTAGCTGTACTCCTCATTCCGGACGAGGGTTTTATTGGGCTATCGACATCATTTGTTCCACCGGCAAATCCAAAATTTTTACGGCAATTAATTTAAGACTATAAAATAACCGCATTCAAGACTAAAGAAAATTAAAACCATTTAAACAACTTTGTTTAGAGAATGAATTACTATGAAAACTCTGTCCTTTCTCATTTTAAGATAAAGGTTGATGGTGAAGATAATAATAATAAACATGACAACGGGGATAATAACTATGATGATGGCTATAACTATGATGATGAAAAAGAAGTAGATAGGTTCATATGATGCTCAGAACGGACCTTTTAGTTCTTACTAACACACACAGACTAAAAAATCATCGGAACCAGTATCTAAAAAAGCGTAGAAACTAAACGCTTAAAAGTCATGGCTACTAAAATGTCAGTTTCCATTTGAAACTTTTAATATTCAATTTTCACGATCCTGTGCGAATATAATAGAACAGAAGCGTGCATGAGACAGATAAAAAGATTTTCTGTGGTGCTATAAAACCTGCGGGCTGTAACTAAACGAAATAATTCATACAAGCGAATAAAACCTGTGGTTGCCGGTACTGCGGATGGTATGGCAATCCAGCAGATTATCCAGGAAAACGGATGCGTGCCAAAACTAACAC
>DWDT01002776.1:0-13233 GCA_018245595.1 Microceris scylla | reverse complement strand
AAGCTGCTGGATTCGGAAGGCCCAGGACCGGAAGGAGTGGCGCCGATTAGGGGAGGCCTATGTCCAGCAGTGGACATGTAGAGGCTGATGATGATGATGAAATAACTTTTTATATTAATTAATTAGTATTTATGGTTTGGTAAAAAATTATGGATTTAAAACCGTGGACCGTTTACGACCGCAACACTTGCAAACAAGTGGAACGGGAAAAACTGTGGTCGTGAGCGTGATCGTGTGGACGCTTACTGGAACGCACCCGTAATGTAAACCAACGTCAAAGCTTTGACACTTGACAGTGTGTAAACATGACAAATATACATTAGATAACCTAACAACTTGTTTATAATGTAAAAATAGTGTTTTAATAAAACATAAATAGTATTTATAATATATATTGGGATAATTATACATAATTAGTAATCGTAGTGTTATAAAATTTAAAGGACAGTTTATTGTGTAATACCTTTTAAATTTAGTGAAAATGTCAGGATGCAAGCCTATGTTTATGAAACCGGGTAAGTTGTAGTAAAAACATAACATTTTAGAAAAATCCAATTTTTCTCTGCATAATTTGTAACAGTGACTATGACTGGTGTGCACCTGCAGATAGGTCTTAATTAAAAAACGCAAAATATTATTGTCCCATTAACATGCCTCAGCATAACCTGACAGACCTGTCGCATACTATACTTAGTATAGTAATAGAGAGCAATTCTAATTACAGTACCCGATGTAATGTAAATCTACCACTATGAACATATTAGGGAGCAGTTATTTTGCACTTTAGATATTTTGTTGTATGTATTTCTTATGTTCTAGTGGTAAAGCCTAAAGATTTCCTTTAGCCATGATCCAGGCATATTTGTTTCCCATATTCTGCCATTGTCAGTCATCATACTTACTTCTTTGTTAGAGGTATTCTTGTATTGACCCTGAGGAGTTAATGTTATTCAACATTTGAAACTATTATAATTACATGTTAGCTTCACAAATTGTTCTAACACCTTTTATTGTGGTTAATTGCTTATATTCATACCATGTACACGTTAGATTGGTTTAATGGATTAATAGAATTTCATAACCCTTGAGTAAGTTACATGATGACAATGATAAGTCTTAATTGGCTGTTTGTTTGTCTACATACCTTACAATCTATAATTATAATCTCATAATTATAAAAACATTGTAATGTTTGTGTTTAACATTACAGGCAATGAAAGTCTATACCCATTCAAAAATAAAGATGGCAATGTGGAGACATTCATAAATCCCAATACAGAATCAGCTCTGCAGGTTGACACCGATTCAAGAACCAATTTTATATATAACAGATATAACCACTTGCCTTTAGAAGTTCAGAGACAGAAACTCCCTGTATTCCAGTATAGAAACCATATTTTGTATCTGTTGGAAAAGTATCAGACCCTTGTGTTGATCGGAGAAACTGGGTGTGGAAAATCTACTCAAGTGCCCCAGGTAAGTGGACATTTTTATGTAGTTTAGAGTGGGAGCTTTAACTGTTCAGCCGGTGATCCTGGGAAGGACAATAATATGTATGCCTGTATATTGTCATAATAATCTGTGGGCACGGGTGAAGACAATATGTCTTGTCCCAGTGTAGAACCCTGAGGGGCGTCACACTAGGAGGGCACTAGTGTGTTCGGTCAGAGATCCCAGAGTCCTCCTACTAGTGCAGTTGAAGGCCACCGGGGTGTTTTAGTGCAGGACAAATCCTACATAGCCCTGTATTTCTCCGAGGATACTGGGTACCTTTTGAAGTATCACCCTTAACAAAAAAAAAGGACATTCGAAGTTCAGACAATTTTCCAATGCCAGCAGTAGTTTGTTTCTTGTTTATATGTATGTTTGTTCCCTAAATACATGTACTTAATTACCTTATATGTTAAATGAAACAACAATCTAACATTTTCTCATAAAAGGAAGTGTTACCTTGGTAGGTAAGTGAACTGTGAACAGTGTGGTCACTGTTCACAGTAACATGTGGGCATTTTAGAGAGAACAGTAATTTAACCAGGGCAGGTTTATTTATTTTGTATAGAAACTTACTATTTAGTAAATAACTACTTATAATTTAATAAAAAATACTGACTAAAATTAAAAAAAAATTGAATATAATATTCAATTTCATGTAATATAAACATCATCTCAACATCTATTATTTCAATCCTGGACAGAAACCTTTCCCAAGGTAACTCACAACAGTTGACACACCTCTTCAATGACCTAATATGGATAGAGAAAAATTAAATAAAAGAGAGTGAACTGAAAGTATTTAATATTTTTATCAGTAATTAAGTCACATTTATTTTATACATTATAAGTAGTAATGTTTTTGTATAACACATACAATTAAAGAGTTAGTATTCAATATCCATATTGGCATATATTTAAGGTTTGTTATATTTGGTATTTTACTGCCAAAATGTGCCCTTTTGTTTAAAACGCCAATGAATCGAATCCCAGCATAAAGAGTTAAATCCTGCCAAAATAACAGGAATTAGTCACTTTCACGTGATCGCTGGTCACTGTAGTTTAATACGTCATTCAGTCTTAACGGCTTGTAAAAACTTGTAAATACATATAAACTTAATAAAACGATAGATTCTGTTGGAATTATTTACTATTTTAGTAAAACAAAACTTGTTAAGTATTTTCTCACTGGCATTTGATTCCATTAGTGGTTGGAAACACAGAAGTCAAGATCGAACTTAGTGGCGTGCTATTGGAGAGGTCAGCTGTAAATGGGAACAGACTTATAACGGCAACAATGATTTTCCCACTTTATAGATACCTACGTACAGTAAATTTAATTTATTTCGATGAAAATAGCAGAAAAATAATTGATTCTGTTTTCATCTTTTATTTTGTAAAATTTTGAAGCGCTGCCAGAACTATGGCACATATCAAATCCCGATTATAAAAATCGAGTAAAGAAAACAGCAGCGGTAAAAAGTTTGGCCGAACAATTTAATACCTGTGCATCGGAAATAAATAGAAAACTGCTTAATTTACGAACGCAGTTTAATAACGATTCTTCATTCTGGATCTTCGTTTTGCAATTCAGATAACAATTGATTATATGCCCCTCGCTGCGCTCTTCTTTTAATCCAATCTTTAACCCATATAATTATGTAGATCTCTTTTTACACCGACGCGTTTTAATGGAAGCACATATCGCAACAATCGCGGCAGCAGCGCGTATATTCATGGCGATGAAATGTACCACATTGCATTGTGTAGACGGCAAATACATTTGCACCGGTACAATAGATATATACACCTACAACACAACCTACACATTAAAAAATTGCTTACCGCGTAGAGGCAAGCGACACTAGTGTCGACATTTCTGTCGAGTGTTAGTGTCATAGTGTATACTTAACTTATGACTTGCTCAAAGAACTTTTTTTTTGGTATCATTCATACATATTTAAATTGAAATAATTTTGTTTGGGATATAAAACATATTTTGATTTATAAGTCATTTCAATAACTGTTTAAAATGTACCATTAGTTATTCAGGCAGCAGTGAGTACAGATGCTTTGCCATGGTTTAAGCCACACTTGATTGTCGAATACGGGAGAAATTGCAACAAATATTTAAAACTTGTACTTACACCAAGATAAACCAAGGTTTTGAGAGAAAGAACTAGAATCAGAAGTATTTTTACATTAACGCGTAAATAAGATTTGTTTATAATTTCCTATTTCTTTGATTGATATTTTTAGTATTGATATTTATAGTATGTAATTTGTCTATCTAAAATTGCACAGCGATGGTTTAGTGTAATTCGCTAAAAAAATCCATGAAAATATCCTGATTCTGACGTAATATCTGCGACCACCGTTTATTTATTTTGTTTTGACGTAAACTTTGGCGGGAAGTGCCTCCATGATTGTTTATAATAGGGACGTCACGTTAGAAGCAGCAAATGTAAATATAATTATTGTAACAAAATAGCTGATTACAGTTATGTTTAAAATACAATTTGTATTGAATATTTATAATATAAAGTACTGAATTTCGATTTTATTTACGTAGAATTATGAAATTATCAATGTAGCATTTTTTTTGTATTTACGTAACCCGCTGAATAATATAATATCATCTAAATGCTATGTTTTTACATGTATTAACTTCACCTGTATGTTTACTTGTTTGTAAGTATCATCATCGCTCGCTAGCTCGCTCCATAGCTCGCTGAGCCACTGAACTGGTGGACTAGGCGCACCGTGAGTGTCCACGTTTCAGCTCGGTATGTCATGACTGATAGGACGTATTAGTTGAAAACTTTATTTTTCAAACTCTGCTGTATGGATGATGAGAAGACTCCACGTAGTTTACCAAATGCTGCCCAGCCCAGTTGAATCTTCCTCTTGGACTCCCTTTAAACATTGTTTCTACCTAACTGCAATGTCTGCCCGAGGTATGTGTATTCCGAAACAATTTCCACAGGGTGGCCATTTACGACCAAATGTTCCAGATCAACTTTTTTATTGCTCATGATTTTGGTTTTATCCAAATTCATGCCGAGACCTATTCGTTGCGAGGCCATTGCTAGGCTGCAGCATTTTTGCAGCTCGTCGAATATAATGCTCAATATATATACGAAAAAAAAGGTGGCACAAAGCGCCCCTCACTTTTTTCACAATAATACTAATATTTTTTGTTCATTGTTATTTTTTTACCTATATTAAAAGTTAGTTTTTACTTTTTATTTTGATTTGCTTTAGTGTTTTTTAATTTTTTTGAACATATATATATTTACGTACGAAATACGTAATCATTTTTAGTCTTTACTCATTTCGGCTTAAACGTAATATACCTTAAATCTAAAATAATATATGGGCAAAAAATATCTGTTACTTTGCTTGTCTTAACCTTTTATAAGGTTGAAAAAACACGTAAAAGTATTAATAATGATTGTCATATATAAAAGTAATGTTTTGCGTCCCTAGTAAGCTTGTAGTTTGAAAAAAAGTAAAATTTGAAGCGTACGTAATACAGTGTAAGTCGGTAACACGCCACACCGTCTGTGAGGCAGCCGCGGTGCGCACGCATCCTGCGGCCGCGACCCGCCCCGTCCCGTCAACCGAAAACAGTCAACACTCGCGCAGTGTTTTAATAATATGCGTTGAACGCGACCTGTATCGTTTCAAGACTTGTATAAATGTTGCTTTCGATCAAACGATGAGCTATTCTCAATAATACGTTAAATATAATCGAGATAGCATCAATTTTACTTGAAGTTTAAAGAGTTTTACGACGCGACGCTTTCGTTGCTGTGGCCGAACGACAACGACGTTTTATCATTGTATCGAAATGTGAAAACATGTATGAAAAGTGAAATGTGGACGTGAAAATGAATATACTTGTGTTACAGCACAGTGATAAAAACGGTGAAAGATAGTTATTAAAGTGATTTATTTTAATAATAGTACAAATATCGGCTGCCTTAATCTAAATATAGCTTAGGAGAAATTATAACAGGAATTGGAGTGTTTGAGCCGTTTCGCGGCGATGCGAAGGGGCACCACGGCCACTATAACCGGATTTAAAAATAGAATCCAGTGTGTGGGCTCCTGTAACCCATTCGCCGCTAAATAAAACTTCGCTTTTTGAATGCTAGATAAAGATAAGTGCACACGCGAAAGTCTTTGTTTGTAGGCGATTACGAAGCCCTACCGATGACTATGACTGGTTTATTTTTATATTCACGTCGCGTGTTAATCTGTCCTTGACGTGGATGATCATCTCGGGACCCTGACACATGCCGGCTGCTTGTCATCATACACCGTAAACCTAACTAAAATGATGTGGCCGGCGTCGCAAGCTAGCAAAGTTCTAACCTTCCTGTTCTTCACCATCGTAGTGTTCTGCATTTACATGGACACATTTCTATATTTAAGAATACAGAACTACAAAATAGACGTATTCGATAGTTACGAGAATGTGACTCAACAAGAATCCTCGTCACACAAAACGATCAGCGCCTCTTCGAGCTACGAGGATGTTACGTGGATTCCTTGCAGCATCAATCCGTTGTGCCACCCCACAGTTAAAGCGTTAATGATAGATCACGTGAATCACTATATCTACGGACCACTATGTGCCATAATAGACATAGGTTTCGGCATATCCGAGAAAGCGCTGTACCTAACTCCGAACATGATCTCATTCTCTCACGTTATAGTAGCTTTCATAGGTGCTAAGCTATTAACGTGTCAGAATTTAGCTGTACGTCGCATTGCGATAATTCTGTTTCAAATACGAATGTTTTTGGACGATCTAGATGGACACGTGGCCAGAGAGCGGAAGAACATCAAGGGGGAGAGATCGGAAGTTGGCACACTGGGTTACTGGGTCGACGGTATATGCGACTTGATAGGCGTCGTCGCTATGATGGTGGGGATTCTGTTGTATTTCAAGAATAATCCACCGCGACGAGGTTACAAGGGTACGCCGTCGAGCACCTTGCCCTACCATCAATTGAAGGAAATTAATTCCAGCGAAGACATAGAAAAGGATCACACTACAGATATCGGTATATCGTATAAAACGAAAGTGACTTTCCAACGCATCGTTCTAGTTATATGTTTGTTTTCCGGTCAAATGGTGCTATCTTCATTAGCTTGGAATAGATATATAGATATTTATCAGGACTTGCTTGAAAACTGCATTGAATACGATGTGCACAGGCGTGAGACTACTTTCAGATCGGCGAAATTTTTCATTGCGACCGGGCTGTGGAGGATCGTGAACCCCCACAGCTATCTACATTTGCTCTCGTTAGTTGTGTTCTGTGATAAAACGTGGAGTTTTTTGAAAACGATACATTACAGTGGGTATGTGGGTGTTATGATAACTGTCGCGACATCTGAGTATTTGGTCGATAGTATTCGTACGTTCGTGGTGAATGGCACGAACGTTTGAATGATAGGTTTGGTTCACTATGGCGATATAGTAATAATAATTATTGCCGTTTGGAATCTATTTGAATAAAAAAACTTAACGCTTTATCCTTGTTTTTAGGTCGTAAAACGCCGTGTTTTACGATACAATAATTTTTTAATCCTGTCTATGTTACATGGTTAGGATTTTGAACTGAAATTGAAATGCAATTTTGAATTTATTGTTCTGATTTCTTTGATTACCAGAAACAATTTATGACTTGATGTTATACGAATCGATCCCACTTGCATTAGTCACCCTAAATAATTTAAAATATGTGATAAAACCCTTGGTTTGAGTGTGGTGTGATTTCAAATGTGTACCAGTCAATTTGGTTAGCTTTAGATTTTGATGTAACAACTTTTGTCCTTAGTCGTGATAATATTTTAAAAATTTGTCGTTAAGTTTACAGAATTACTTTAAAAATATCGATTTAGATTTTGTATTTAATTCTTATTTTATGATAATTGTATAAAACTGCTGACACAGACACACGATAATTTATAAGGAACTAAATAAAAATGCACGTTAATATAAATTTGAATGTATCGATTTTAATCGAGTCAGTGGATTGTTTGAAAACCAATATGAACTTTCATTGAATAATATTATAAAGCTACAAATATTATTATTAATTTCAATAATTAGGTGAAGTAGATTTACTTACTAAATCCCTGTTAGTAATGTTCTGTAAAGTGGAACCATTATAGTGATTTTAGCGCCTAATTTCGTTTTGTAGCTTTCTTCAACATTATTAAGAATCCGAATAGTTTAAACTAAGAAAATAAAACGCCTTGCTAGTGTTATCCGAATTGACTGTGATTGTAAGTATGATAGTTTTACATTCGGTTACAAATTTAAGTAAAATGTGGATATACTCGTATATATATTATGCAAAATAAAAATCCATCCATACAAAATTTAAATTCTAGAACATATTTATAATGAAGAATATATTATGTATGTTGATATATGAGTCGATATTTGTTAATCGGTCGACAAGGTCCACAAATGTTTGTGTTACATTTTAAGAGTTTTGTTATTAACGTCTGAGGTGACGATTTTAAAACGTACGTTACTATTATTATGAAATCTATACCTACGCTTCATAGAATATTTTGGGACAATATTTGCAATTGCGTCATACATAATATTAAAACTACACTAGCGGCAGACATAAACAAGCAGGAAAATAATAATATAAAATAATATTTAATTAAATACATATTTATTTCTAGCGTTTCACCGCAGTACAATAATATTGTTAAATTAAAATGATGGTATTAAAATTATAAGGACAATACACATACCTATCTGATGCTGTCGATTGTAATAAATATGTATGTAAAGGGACATAACAGCAATGATAAATGATAATATTGTAACTGAACTATTTGTGATATTAGGTTTCGTTGTGCCAATGTGTGTGATGGGGACGTGTGTTAGATGAGACAATGTAATATTTTATATTCACTGCGACTTGGTACATGGTACTGATTTTCAAGTAGGCTGTTGTTATAAATTAGTTGGCTATATAAACGTGTGTTACGAATTTGATGTATATAGTGTGATGCTATTGGGTGAAATAAGACTCGGACTTCATAAAACTTCGCCTGGCGGTCGTGCTGTTTGCGTGTAATTGTATTATGCGGACTGAGCCTTATATGAGATAATTATGTTTACAATGTTATTAATATGAAAATTCGTTCTTTAATTATTATTATTATTATTATTATTGTTACACTGACAGTTTAATTCCCTTACTTAATAAAATATATAAGTATAGTATTATTTTATTATGTATAAATTGTGACGTCTGTGATTCTATATAATTTAAAAGTGGTTTCAACGGGTATATTTATATACTACTTGTATTAAATATCGAGTTATATAAATTTATTTGTTATCTGTACTTCAATTACTTTGTCTATAATGTGAAGTGACACGTTCGTTAATACGTTTAAAATTTGCTTCTAATAACACGATATAATATATATATATATGTATGCGTGTGTGTGTATGAGAAAAATGACTTAGTTTCCAAGCAATACAATCTAATTTGGTTTTTTTCCCGAATAATATATATATTTTTTTAATTCTGAACACATTTAAATGACAAATGGCCATTATTGTATTGTTTAGCCTTGTTTTTCTTAATGGGTAGGACTAGCGTGTGTTGAGATAGGACGAAAATATTATCCATGAAAGAAGGCCCTCGCCCTCATCTCTCCTCAGCGAGGTACTTAAAATTAAAAAGCCAATGCGAGTCAGGTGTACCTTAGGCGATCCGGAACTTACCCGCGCTGATTGGCTAATCCTCTTCATCATGGCAACCATATTGCCAGAATCACGCTAAAAAGATATGTTAATATAGTATAACTAGCTTTTGTATAGTATAATATAATACTGTCATCACTGTTTTTTTATTTATGGAAAATTCCATTACTGGAATTCCATTACTGAAAATTCCATTATTCCATTACTGTTTTTTAACTTATTCAAAGATTCGCCAAATACGGCGTCAGCCATTAAAGTGTTACGAATAGGAGTAACGTTGAGGCAAGTTAAAACCTTTTAACTAAGTAGTAATTCCTCTTGATTTATTTAACTAAGATTGTTTGTTGTCTCTAACAAATTTGTCGATTCAACTTATTGATTTGTTATGGTAATACAATGTCCTGGTAAAATCTCACAGACGCTAGTCCTCAATCTGTACATAGAGTTATTATATCAGTAAAATATATGTTTTTTTTTTAAATAATAAATAGTATGAAATTGCTATTAACATTCCTACGTAGCATTTTTCAGTCCATTCTCCCGTTTCCATGAAAACACATTTGTATTGACTTGGTATGCAAATTAGTGTGCAATTCCATAATGTAACCTCTCTCTATTATTATATTTTATTATTGTGCTATACCAATGATGATAATATATTGTATTACTAATGTATGTAATCGGTATTGTTTTAAAACAGATGTTACAAATGGTGCTGTGAATATTTTATTTTGTTACTCGAATATAAATTCTATATATATACAGAATGTAATGTTACATTGATATGTTCATGCAACACATGCGACGATGACGTCATCGTGCTACATTTTACGAAATAATCGCAGTCGAACCTGCGTCAATGTGCATTGTGCATTGTTCTCCAAGGTATGTTTAGAAGTGAAGGAAATCGGGACCCTAATAATGGGACTGTAACAAAATTGTTATCCGAACTGTCTCTGAAGATTAAATTTATTTTTGAAAATTTACGGCATATATTATTTCAGCTCCTACTTCATCAGTTTCGTACTTTAGTTTGCAAGCAAACCACTTTTGATGCAGCTTTAGCTGTTTGATAACGAAACGTTGTATAGTTTAACACTTATATTTATCCCGCTATAGAAAGTTACAACATAATAGCTAGTCTTATTTAAATGGACCCTTCACTTTTACTAATCATTTAAAATGTTTGAACTTTTCTAAAACTAAGAAAGAAGGTTTAACAGTACTAGTTATCTAGGAAATCGTCTTTTGGGTGGGAGACGCGGAGTGTCTCGCGTCGCCAGCAGCGATAAAGTCGAACCTCGATGGTGTAACGCGACTGTCGCGACCTTCACGATGGTATATGACCCGCGTCGCGTGACTGTTTCGCTACTGAACCGCTATAAAAAGTCTGCACGGGCGACCTCCTTGACACGTGAAATTGTAAAAACAGATTCAATAAATTAATTTATTCAGACCCACACATAATCTTCGTCTTCTTATATGAAAGCGTGAGTCATCGCTAAGCGTGAATAGGTGAATAGGTAAATACAAAACAACTCGAGTTTGAGTGGATACTTAGAAAAATCTTGTATTTTTTGTAGTATTTTGGTATCTTTTTATATTATAATTCAGAATAATCTTTTTATATTATAATTCTATTTAGCTCTTTTCCTTTTTGCGAAACTACTTAGTTAAAAGGGGCGGAGAGAAGGGGGAGACTAGGCTACAAATCCTTAATGCGATTTTCTCTCAGTCAACCCCGGCTGATAAAGATATTCTGGTTAATGGTTTGTTATTTATTTCGAGTAAACATTCTGCGTCGAACGGATTTATTAAAAATTACAAAAATTTGATTCATACGAACTTACCCAAATATTACAAATCATTATACATTTTCACCTAAAGAATATGTGTACCTTACTTGTAATGAGATTATGTATGTAATAAGATTTGTACATACAAACGATTTAACCGCTTTTCATCCTTTCACGTTTTGATTAAATTATTGAAAAAAAACCTTTCGAACCGGATATATGTGTCAATATTATTATTATACTATCACTTCAGGTTCTTTACGGGGTAGACACAGCACCGATTGCCAAATATTTCTACCCTTACAGACTTGACGTGCTCCTTCCATATTCAACATCCGTGTCAATATGCTGGTAGAATTAGGGGTTTCTACCTCCAATGATTCAATTATTGTAATAACAATTGCTTCATTATAAAAATGGCGGTGCAATGGTGCAATGGCGGTACTGCCCCGGCCGCATGGTGAGTAGGTAAACATATTCTCCTACCATTGTTATATGAACGTTTCAATTATTCCGTCTCGTGCTGAACTGCATACATTTTGCAACAATGGCCGCACATGGTATTATTTTAATAATTTTTAATGAATTATGCTCTGCCTTTATTTATAAGGATATAAGTACATATTGTCGTGGGCAGTATTGGTTTATCACTCCTGTGCCATTAAGTGTTGTTTATACAATAGTGCGTAATATAATTTTCCATCTATGAATCATACACACTCGACCACACCACTTCTTTTGTCACATTGTACACAAATGTGTCGCTATCTGACGATAAGTCGGTAAGTCAATGGCATCCTTCTTCTGTTTTGCTGACCATTATTCTATGCTTCGTCATGGTTGATCCATTGACGATCATAATATATCATTTTCGATTTTTACACGGTGCCTTCTTTAACAAAATTCGAAATACTGGTATTCACTGTGTCTTTTAACCGGTGGTTTTAAAAGGTGGTTAAACAATTTCAATTTTAAATTAAAGTTGAGTAAAACTATACATGTAAATAGTTATGTATCTAAACTTTTATATGCATATAAAGTTTATCAGTTGTATGGGTAGGTACTATAAGCACAGGCTCTGTTTAATAACAATATCAATATTAGGTATCGTAAATATTAAATATTATTAATAATATAGATGCATAACGTTCACTTTAATGGTAATAGAACTTTATAGAGTCATATCTGAGCTTCATTGGAAGCGGCAACAGCGCTTTTATTTCGTGGCTTACAAAACCACAAGCGAACTGAATGAAACATTTAATATTATTAAATTGACCTGCAAGTTATTTTGTTGACTACATCACTCTAATTTTTTTTACTTGAAATTTCTAGTATTAGCTTGGAGTTTGGATTCGTGCCCGGTGTATAGCCATATAGGGCTCCAGGCAGATGCTGGATGCGACAAGCCAAGGACAGGCGCGATGGCGGTCATTGAGAGGCCTATATCCAGCAGTGGACTGAGATGCGCTGATGATGATGATGATGTATAGCCATGGACCCAACACTAGTCTATAATAGGACGTACATATAACGGTAATGGTGATACATGGGGGTGTATTACACTGCTCTGTTCATCCCTTCGAGGAATTACAGCTGTGGTGTTGTATTTGTTCACTTATATTTATCAATAAGTTATTTTTATATATTATTTTATATTATTCACGTTCTGCACTGAACTTAAAAATACCGTAATTTTATATACCATTATTTTTATTTTTAATGGGTTAATTGATAGTTGTTAATGGCTATCCCCATTTAATCTGTATAATATTTTGTTCGACTTAATAAGAAATATACTAATGTAACTAATACTATAGCAATCAAATACTCATTAAATATACATGTATATTTTGTTATTAAATGCATGCTTGATGCTAAGACAGACAAAGAATCTGTCAGGCTCATCATGCAAATATTTGTTTCGAACTGGTAATCGAACCTAGAGTCCTCGGCTTCCAGTGAGGATAAGTAACCGCTACACTAATGGTCTAGTTACTTGTTGAATTATATAACGGCAAACACGATGACAGCGTGTTGGGGCTGGCTAAATGAGGTTGCTATCAGGTTGATACAAGTACAGATTACTAGTGAAACAGCAGATGGTTTCCAACAAGGATTGAAGATCATTAATGAAAATTGGAATCCATTATCCAACATGTGATATTTCCAAAGTATTGGCGCGGT
>DWDT01002775.1:0-13236 GCA_018245595.1 Microceris scylla | reverse complement strand
GTGTGCAGGTTTCCTCACGATGTTTTCCTTCACCGTTAGCAAGTGATATTTAAATTTAAATTTAAAACGCACTTTTTGTAAAGAGGTGCGCGCCATGGGTTTCAACCCGGCACCCCCGGAGTGAGAGGCTGAATTCTTAACCACTAGGCTATCACTGCTATTATTTGAAATACCATCGCGAAACGAGATTTAGAGATTTTTTGCTATAAATAACGGAACTACTATTAAAACTTTAGAAACCCCGATCCAATTAATGTTCATTCATTCGGCCGTTCCGCTGGCATTGATCGTTGTAAATGAATAATGAACACTTGCCACAGAATATCTTAATAGGAATGTAAAATCTAAAGCGTTAACTTCCCTTGTACAGAAATCAAAAGCTACTTTGAGGGTGCTGTCAAAAACATCGACCCTCTCTTTTGAGTTGTTCAAAAATTGCGGAATGCGGCAAACATTTCCCGAGATCCTCAGGTGTTTGGCGGTTTTGAGTAACTTTAGAAAGAATGCGAATTGCAGGGCTGTTAATTATTTTAAATGTAGGAATTACTTAAGGTCACACGGGAATCGCCTTTGTAGAGAATTTACAAAAGTCCAGACCCCTTCGCTTTGTTTTTATTTCATTTCATTGATGTAACTAATTGTCTCGTTGGTCGAGTGGTTACAAGCGCGAATGCCGATCGGGACGTCCTGGATTTAAGTCTCGGGTCAGGTGCTATTGAATTTTTCTAATTTAGAATTTCTACTAGTAACTCGCAGTCTGGACTTGTGCCCGGTACAGGCTACGGTCTCACCACCTATTCCATGGAACGTACCATAATCGTAACTAGTGAAATGTGGGAGGGCGCAACACTCCTCTGCCGACTCTTTCGGAGATTACAGGCGTTATGTTATGTTTTATGTAACTAACTAGCATGGCAGATAATGGTAAATGTTTTCTGAACTTTCAAATATTCTATACTAGTTTTGACAATTTCAAACATTTTGTCAAAGTAATAAATTCGATAAGATTTAAAGTCTATATCCTAACCAAAGACCCCTGTTCTAGATAACTAACCCATACTCATAAAACGCCGTACCGCTTCATTTAATTATCATGCAAAAATATATGACTATTTAAACTAAAAACCAAAATTAACTTTGATACTACCTGAGAAATCAGAGAGAAAGTAATATAATTCGACCGATAGAAGTGTTTTGGAGACACCTACCATCAATAAAATATGACCTTGCGACTTGTAAGACAACATATTCATACAAATATGAATAATATGACATGTAGTTCTTCATAGTAATGTACAAATGAATGATACGTTAAGGTAGTCCGATTATATTCAAGGTTGGGTTGCTAAAAACATATAAAATATCATACCGATCCCATATATTCCCGTATCTAGGAATCACCCTTAGCGGTAATATGTATTATATTTCAACATAGACTCGGAAAAGGATTCAATATCACGTTTTGGCCGGAGATGTGTTAATTCGCCCCTTGGGAAAACGTACGTAACAACTTGAATTATTATGTCGTGTTGCTGTTCCACCTTTTCATTATGTTTCTATTTTTATTTTGTTACGTACATTGTGTTATATATATTGAGTTAATTATTTTGTTAAATATTTTGTTACATATTTTGTTACATATTGTGTTACTTATTTTGTTACATATTTTGTTACGTAATTCGTTACATATTTTGATACATATTTTGTTACATATTTAGTATTACTTATTTTGTTGTATATTTTGTTACACATTGTTACATATTTTGTTACACATTGTTACATATTTTGTTACATATTATATTGTGTTACATACTTTGTTACATTGTAATAGATAAATAGTATTAGTAAATGCTTACTGTTTAGCAATGGTCAGTTGATTTACAAGTAATTTTATATAAGACTAGCAACAGTGTCAGTCGATGTCATATTTTGATGAAATATTTAAGAAGTATTAAATTTAAGACTATCGAATTAATAAAGTTATTGACGACGAACTTGTTTATTCTAAACCAATTTCGAGAATAATTGAATTATCGTGGCAAATGAATATCCTTATAGCGTTCACTGATCAATGCTATCTACTGTTTATGTGTAGGTACATCAGTATTTGTATGTTATCATCATTATTAATCTTTTTCGGTCCACTCGTCGATTGACATCTGCTCAAATACAGTTCTTTTATTGATTTTGTTCCATAGTCAGGCGTTTAGTTGCAATCTGTTCTAATAGATTATTTGGTGAAACATGGGAGTGTATTACATTACTCTGCCTACCCCTTCGGAGAATCCAGGCGTGATGTTACACTTCTTATTTTAACAGAAAGTAAGACTATGTGTCGCGCTTACTGAGTTGATTTCGACCCACTCTTGCTTTGAAAACGACTAGTTTGTACTTAATATAATCCTTATAGTTAGTAATCCGATTGTTTTATATTAACAAGGATTACAAAAACATTACAATAAATTATACTTTGTCAGCGGTCCGCACCCGAAACCGCGTCCTGCATATTTGTAACAGTTATGAAAATTTCGCCAATTACCGTGCGCTAATGGAAAGTTTTCAGTTTACATTTTCATATTTTATCGAATTCGCGGTTATTATTCAAATGAATCTTGCTGCGATGTCATCGAATACTAATGATACTTGATTATTGTATTGTTATAGTGACCTATAAATGAATATTACTACTAATTGAACATACATATAATTTTTGCACACAGAGTCTGCCAACCCGCACTTGGGCAGCATGGCTGACTACGGTCTATTGCCATATACTGTACTCAGATCCAGACTCCGAGTCACTACTAGAAAGTTTATATTAGAAAAATCAAATAGTACCCGATCGGGGATTTGAACCCAGAACCTCTCTATTAGCGTTTGTAAATAATAAAAACAGACGAGGTCTTAAACTATTCTTGTAATTGTTTTTATCAGCCGTATCATTGGAGCTCGGTCTATGATTAGTCAACGGTATAAAGCCGATAGGTAGACGAGAAAAGTGCCCAAGAGCCATTAGTGCTTGGTGTATAATGACCCTTATGTTCGCCCAATGGATGACGTTATTAAGATGGCGCCATTTTAATGCTCTTAACGATAACTGGCGCCTTTTGGTTTTATTATGAAACCATGAGATCTATACGCATTAAAGTATGTACGGCTCCGATGGTTCGGACATGTTGAGAGAATGGCTGATGAAAGAATGACGAAACAGATATACAATGCGAATGTCGATGGACGCAGGTGCCGAGGGAGACCAAGACTCACCTATCTAGACCAAATAAATAAGGTTTTATGTGATGGGGACGTTAGAAGTCTCAAAAACCGGCGTGCATGTATGAAGAGAGTGATGAACGTGGACGAAGCACGGCAAGTGTGTAAGAATAGAGACGTCTAGCACTCTGTGCTCTCTGCCTACCCCGCAAGGGACCTGGCGTGATGATATGTACGGATGTATGTATATTTGGAAGGCCGTAAAAGTGTAGGCAGCAGACACAAGTTATCTACCTTCCATTTTTTTACCATCCATGTTTTAGGCAGCAGGCAGCAGTCACAACTTATCTACCATCCATTTTTTACCGTCCATTTTTTACCATCCATTTTTTTTACCATCCATGTTTTAATGTTAACTGTCCTACGGTTGAAGTAGGTGCATACGAGTAGTACCTAGAAAATCGTGAGATGACGTTAAATTCAAGTGTGAATTTCGTGACGGTATAATGTTCATAAAAATAATATTATTTAAAATAATAATATAAAAAATATTTATTTGGTATTATTTATTCTTTATTATTATAATTTTCAAATCACAATTGATGTTGACCGATTGTAAGCGATGGTTAAGGCTACTCCCTCTTAATTTACGGGAGAAAGAATCGAATTTCATTGTTTCTTTTTGATAAAGGACATAATTTAAAAAAAAACTAATAAAGTAAATGGTGAGACACCTAAATTAGCTGGAATCCACAAATTAGCTGAATTGGGACTTTTCGAATCAACGGCATTTAAAAGGTGTGATAATTCAAGCACGATTCAGCTTTTTGGTTTCAAAAGAAACTGACTCGACTATAAGTAATTTTATTTACATAGGTAAAAATGTTATTTTTACAAGGTGAACATAACCAAATATGACAAAGCCAAATTAACAAAAGTTAATGCTGTATTTGACGATCTACTTCTAATGTTACTTACTAAAGTCTTCCGTTCTGGAACATATAATAAACTTTAGTGACTTGAAGCATACATTTTTTGAAAATAATTAACATATTCATATCATACGGGAGAAATTATTGATCTCTTCAATTGCGTTCGATATAATTATGTACCTAAATGTAACAGTTTTAACCCCTCAAATGATGCTTTTAGCATATATCTTTTAACTAAACCTCGTGCAAAACAAAATCTATTGTAAATTATTTTAAAGAGTCGATCTAGAAATCGTGCGAAATAAAACAAAGAGATGATTAATCAACATACCTAAATCAATTAAGTCATAACATAAATAATTTTCTTGTTTAATTTGTCTTGTTATTAGTGAAAACTTTCATGAAAAAAATTACGAATGGATTTGCAAACAATTCACTAATTACTTCTACAGGCAGGTTACAAATACAAGGACTGCCTCGTTGGTCGTGTTGGTTGCAAGTGCGACTGCCGATCGGAAGGATTCGATTCCCGGGTCGAACACTACAAAATTTTCTAATTTAGATTTTCTAGTAGTTGTTCGGCATCTGGATATGTGCCCGATGCAATGCGCTTACCTACTTATTCCATAGTGGGAAGTAAACGTAACCGGTGAAACATGGGAGTGTTCTGCATTCCTCTGCCTACCTCTTCGGGGATTACGGGCGTGAAGTTACGTATAAATGCAAACAATGTAATTTAACACCGTTTTTAATAACGTAAGCGTTTATGAAAAATTGAAGCAATCGATATTCCATCGTACTTTTAAATAAAATAACATCGAATATATTTATTATCAATGTACTTACATTTGAGACGGTTAGTATCAAATTCGAGCAAATCCGTTTTTGACAAATTAGCAATATACTCAAGCTTTGATTTTGGAATAATTATGGCAAAATTATAGAGTGCTAAGAATTTGGCGACATCAATATATGACGTTTTTAAAAATATTTTAACTATAAAAAACTTACGTCTTATACACAAAAAATCCAGAAACATGTTTTAAAGATTGGATTTGACTTGCTTTGATAGTGAATACTAGACGTTGATTATCCGAACTGGATTTGCTCAAATTTGAATGCAATTCGTGATGCATTTGGCTACTTTTGATATCAAAGCCGTTTTTAAAACCAGTTTTCCTTATAAACAACGTAGATTTGGCCTTTTTGAACACTATAAACCTAAACTTTAGGTAACTGTGAATATTTTCGCATCCATAGTTAAAAAACGATCAATTTTGGATCTGACCATTTCATCTCATTTCTGTGTATCTTTCCTCCGTTGAGTTTCGACTATAGTGCTAATAAGGAGTACGGTATTTTGCTTCCGTTTAGCTTCGTCCATATCTCAATACAAAGTGATATTGTATCATATTGAAGCTAAATAGGCTGTGCGGAATGGTGGTAATAAAACCACATTGCTTTTCGCCACCGGTTCAGTACTGTCGCGGATTTTGTATTGAAAACTTTTCTCATCGCTACCAGTGACTTTAATGTCTTAAGGTGATCATTCGATTAATCAAAATGATCGTTTTGGTACTAATTATTGTGATTGCTCTCACTTATTACGCGTATTTTCGACGTATGCGTAAACCCCTTTACGAATTTTCGGAATCTTTGCCAGACACAGGAGGCCTTCCGGTGTTAGGACACACTCATTGGTTCATCGGCGGTCCTGAAAGTAAGTGTACAATTTTGCATTTCGCATGTATTTATTTATTTTCACTTGTATATAACGGGGACTACTTATTAAGAGAATTAATTTTTCAGAACTACTGAATAATATTAAAGAACTGGCTACACTCGTACAAGACTCTGGGGGACTTAGTAAAATTTGGATTGGACCGTCTCTTTACATAGGTTTGTTTTGACGTTAATATTGTATTTAATTATATGTTTAATAATAACAATGATGTATGGAAATTATTTGATTCCTTTTAAGTTTCCATGAATCCAGAGGACGTCCAAAAAATCTTGGAAAACTGCCTGCAGAAAGATTCTTCGTATAGATTTTTACAAGCCTGGCTGGGTAACGGACTTTTTGTGGCACCAAGTGAGTACCTACCAATTTTTTATTACTAAAATTTCTGAATTTCTGATTCCATTTTGAGTATTACTAAAAATATTATTATTTAAACAAACATAAATTAGTAAATAACAATTTTCCAATGTTATATCAAAAGGATATACCTAAATCCATTATGTAAGAACAGATTAGTAGGTTGATTGCATTGTGTGCATGTCAAGCATGTCGACTCTGTAACGAAAGATTTATTTGAAACTCTGTACTCTCTGTCTACTTTGCAGAGGAAATGGCGTAATCACAATAATAACTACTGCGTTTGGAGATATCGATAGTAAAATGTGTAAAAACGAATTCTTCCGGAAAGCCGTAGTAGGGACGGGTTAAATGTCTTTAAGGCCAAAACTTTAGTAAAGGATAATTTAATATGTACATATTTTATTCCAGTCGATTTATGGAAAGTTCATCGGAGGGTGCTCAAGCCGATATTCCACAACCGGATCATCGAAGATTACATTGACGTGTTCGGCGAGCAGGGCGCGGTGCTGGTGGAACGCTTGGAGGAGCAATTAGGCAAATCGGAGTTTGATGCCTTCAAATATATCACTTCGTGCATGTTGGATATTGTATTCGGTGAATATATAATGTGTTCCTTAAATCTAATCTATACACTCGCGTTTGACAATAATTTCACTTGATGTTAAGCGAGATACATGTAATCTACATAGTTTCATCACTCTTGTTTTGAATAGTTCTAATTTATACTAATCGCGGAATTGCAAGTTTTACCTTATTTAACTATGTACACAAAAATAAGTTATACTGTAGTTCGTTTTAGATTAACATATGTGTTTCGATAATTTGGTATTTGCAACGTTTACTTGCCACTAACATAAGACTAATAATTACGAACAATACGAGTACAATACAAAAAGATCTTGGTTATGCAAACAGTAATATTTCCTTTTCCTACATACGTCGTATTATTTTTATAGTTATTTTTGAAATTACATGGAGCCATGACAACCTCGTTGGTTGAAGCGTTGCAAGCGCGTCTACTGATCGAAAGGTCCAGGGTTCGATCCCGGAATCGAGTGGTTCGGGACTTCTGCACGGGGTATGACAATAGACTCAGCTCCTACTCCATAGTGGAACGTAAACATACTTGGCAAAACGTGGGAGTGTAGGTACTACACTCCGCTGTCTACCTTTTCGAGGATTACCGACGTGATGTTATATGGATCCTATACAAAACGATACAAATTATTCACTTCTACTTACCCGAATTTAAGGCAAGGACAATATTGTTTTCTATTTGTTTTCATATACGTGTATATGTATTTATAAGAATAAATGGTAACGATGTATGTACTAGAGCAAAACAATAGGCGGTAAACAAGAAATTGTATAATTTGTTAAGTAAATCGGTAACGCAAACTCGGTAAAGGCCGCATAAGGATGAGAGTCATGGCTGAACATTTTCACAAGATTTGTCTTATTATCATCGGCCTACCGTCCGGCTAATTAAAGGCACTTGCGCAATACTTCAAGTGACATTGAATAAAGGCTCTTAACGTCATTCATAAGTAAATATGTAGGTACCATTAAAGACTTTTTTCCAATTGGATGAAGTATTTTTGTACATTATTGTTGTGCAAGTTGGAATTGGGTTAACGGCTCCATAATGTATCGCTGATTGAAGATGCGCAGTGTGTGTCAGGGTTATACCATTTGTCCATACTTGTTTTCTGCTCACTTGCGTAGTAAGTAAGCTATATTGAACTGGCCGACATTTCGCATAATACTTTTTAAGAAATATTTTTTATTGCTGTCAAAAATATAGATTCTGCCAGTACAAATATAATATGTAAGTCGCATGATTTTAAATGATTGACATTAGTCGTAGGCATAAACATTTTCTTTTCAATTAAATAAGTAAAGGTGGAATCAAAATATTTTGTATTACTTTTCATGAAATATTTTTTTATGACGGTAGTATTAATATATGTAGTTCTCATAACAGATAATCAAATGTCCTTTGTGGATTGTAGGCAGAACAATATTCCAAACTAAAGAAGCTAACGAAAACTGTATGGTCTCTAACTTTTTTAAATGTAAATAAACTGAACAAGACTCTAGAAACTGTAATATCTTTTTTCATTTGTTTAGAGACGGCGATGGGTGAAAAAATGGACGTCCAGCACAATCCAGATACGCCGTATCTACGAGCTAGGAACACCGTTATGTCCATAATAAGCATGAGGCTTTTTAAGGCGTGGATGCAACCCGACGCTCTGTTCAATTTAACATCTTATTCCAAATTGCAGAAAGAAAACATTGACTTAACTCATAAATTTACAGATGAGGTAAAGATCTCTACCCATATTTACTCAGGTAATATTCGATTAAATATAAATACATAATACGGGCGTATAAATATACACGACATGGTCTGAGAGGATTTTAGTAGTGTATTAAAGTTATTAACACCATGTAAATATATTAACAAAGTTGTCATGCCGCAGTACTTGTAAGGAAATAATGTCAAAGTGGTTATATTTCCGCAATTATGACAAACTTTAGTATAAGTATGACGGATACCAAACGTCTGTTTCTTGCTTAGGAAGGTAAACAAATTATTCGCACATCGCGAATATAATGTATGCGTACGTTTATTAAGAGAACTAACGATTATTTTACTCCACCTTCAATATTAATGCAATTAAAATAATTTAAAAATACATACGAATAAAAACAATTAATCGTTCGAAAGCTACATGCATGGATAATATGTAAAAGTAAAGAAAATTATTCAGCCGGTTAAATATCATTAGCTAATAAAAATAAGGAAAACCAAGATCATATATTTGAAAAATATATGATTTATTTTTAAGTTGTATTTAGTCCAATAAATTCGATTTGGTTATATAATGAAATAACAGTTTCATATATTTATTAACCTTATTAAGAGAAGTATTTTATTTAAGCTTGCCTGATGAAGAACGCTGGCTAGCGATAAGGCCACTTTTTTACCTGCCGCTTTTAAGTGTTACCTGTATATTCTATTAGTTTCCAATGAAGAATACACAGCACGATTTATTTACCTAAATGCTTTAGTTTTTCGAATTGACGTGACACGTTAGTAGTGTATACACTTTGCGTCATAGTTCGTCACTGTGATGCTAAAGAGTATGTCTGTTTAGTCAACTCAAACATAATATTTATGTACGTTTACATTTGCGATCACGAAAAATGTTTGCTCTACCTCAGTACAAACAATAATATGGAAATACGTAAATTGCGTTGGCGTGTTAAAAAATCTATTGTGTCAAAAAGTTGGTACGATTTCATTATAATTCACATTAAGGTACATTAACACCTAATGACGGTTACATTACATAATTGTTACAATATCGACACTTAGTTTAGGACTAAAATATAAGTATCCATACATTTACTTTTAAATATACGTATTTCTTTATTATTATATAAGCACGTTAAGTTCCTTCCGTGTAAGCAGAGGGCACCAAGTCCCTTGAGACCTTTCCTTACAGGCCTGACGTTCTTCTTCTACATTGTATATCGTTAATAATAATCGACTTATTATAATTCCACTGTTGGAATATGGGTCTCCTCTCATATTGTGAGGGTCAAGGCCATAGTCTGCCACGCTGGCCAATGGGTGCAATTTTTTTTTATAAATTTTAAGGTGTATGTGTAAGGTTTCCTCACGATGTTTTCCTTCACCTTCCTTTCCTTCTCCTTTTCACATGATATATAAATTTAAAACGCACTTTTGTAACGGAATGCACGCCATGGATTTGAACCCAGTACCCTCGGAGTGAGGGGCTGAAATCTTAACTGCAAGGCTGTCACTGCTTGTGCATCGTTGTATGCCTCTAATATAATGCTCCTTTGCTTAAGGTGGTGAAGAAGAAAAGAAAGATATTCACATCACGTTCATTTGATGAAAAATTGGGTATGTACCTCTACACGTATACCTCTTTTGTACCCAGTCACATACCTATTTAAATACCTAGGGATTCCAACATACCATCATGTCTTTAATTTCAACTATTAGACCCAGGTCTCCTCACAAAAAGACAAGAGTTAAGGTTATCTGCCATTCTAACTGAATTCGGGTTGGCATACTTCACACGTCTTAGAGAAAATTACATTTATTAGAGAACCCCACAACAACTGATGAAGTGTTAGTACTACCACTTCTCTGGCTATCCCTTCGGGAAAATACAGTTGATTTTATGTTGTGTTATGTCTGCAATTTACAGTATCACATATTGCAAGCTAAACGCATAATATTCGTTTTTGTTTCAGGACGAAGAGATCTGTTGGAGCTGTTGTTAGACAGAGAGATTAAGTTTACTGATGAGGAATTGAGGGAACACATCGATTCTATCACCATCGCCGGGAACGACACCACGGCGTTGGTCATATCTTATGCTCTACTGTTGTTGGGCTGTCATGGAGATGCGCAGGAAAAGGTTTATCAGGAGTGAGTGTATTAACTGGATATCATTCCAAACCTTCCATAAAAAAATAAAACCCCACTGCTGTTCATAGGCCTCCCCGAAAAGGGGGCTTATGCTCGGAATCTCCACGATGGACATGCGGGTTGGAGATCGCAGGGCGCAGCTTTTAGCCGTGGCATTGGGCATTTTAGGCGTGGCATTTAGCCGTGCCTATTTAGGCCGCACTATACCTGCGCTAGCCGGTCGCCAGAGCCTCGTCTGTTATAGCAGGGTGCGCCACTTGCAGGTGAGGTTAGCTTGGGCTCCTGAGATGGTGGTTGAAACCCCTTACACACCACATATATAGATATGTGTAGCCAGTACGACAAGTCCACCACTTCAAGGTCACTAAGCGAGCTATGAATAGGAGGATTCTCGAAGACTCTCTGAAAGCCGGAATTCGAAACGAAGCAATCTGACAGAGGTCCAAAATTATCGACATAAACCAAAGGATTATTTATGAGCTGAAATTGCTGCGGGGTGGTTACATTTATTTCAAAATCGATAAATAATTGTTAGAGTAGACTTGTTCTAGGGTGGAGACCATAACATTGTAAATGTACAGTAGGACATCCTCTGGCTAGAAATGAGTGGTTGGAGACGAAGAGCTGAAAACCAAACCCAGTGGCGTGCTATTGGAGAGGTCTATGTCCAGCAGTTGACCGATACAGACTGATGGTGATAATTATAGTGGTCAGATATCATATATGACTAGTATTGGTGTAAAGAGGTTATTAGTAAATCCGTTCCATCTCCAGTCAAAAGTTGATCGTGTTGTTGTTACTATACTTTGTTTCCCGAATTAATTTTCACATTGTCTTTTAAGGTTGCAGAGTATATTTGGTGATTCGAGCAGATCGCCGACGAAGGAAGATTTAAACAAGATGGAATATTTGGAGCGAGTCATAAAAGAAACCATGAGACTTTATACGGTGGTGCCAGTCATTGGTCGTAAGACAGACAAAGAAATTAAGTTGTGTAAGTAAAATATATGCTCAATAGTGTGCTATGTATATGGCATACGTTACATGATAAGAGTTTTTATAAGTGTGGCGTTGCGAGCTTACGGTTTAAATAAAATATCATGAATTATACTACACATAAACAAAATCCCTCCAATAATATCCATACTAATAGACATTAGTTGTATCACTTACTACAACTATCTCATCAGGAACTATTTTTTTGAAAATTTTTTTTTTCCCAGCAACCTGCACAGTGCCCGCGGGCGTAGGCTGTGCAGTGGTCCCGTTTGTAATGCATAGATCCAAAAAGATTTGGGGACCAGACGCCGATTGCTTTGATCCAGATCGATTTCTTCCCGAAAATAGCGCGATTAGACATCCGTGCGCTTTTATTCCTTTCAGTTACGGAACTAGAAACTGTATAGGTAACTATTTATTTAGCTAATCTTTAGGCATACTGGTAACAACGTTTTATGTAAAAATAGTTCGACTTAAGTTATAATATATTATATGGCAATAAATGAAATTAAATATGTTATCAATTTAGAGAGATAGAGAGAAGTGTAGCTACGTATAAAAAAGTTGTTTACCTATGTTCTAAAAGAAAAATTTCTTTTCACAGGTCGCCATTTTGGAATGCTCGCAATGAAAAGTATACTCGCGAACGTTCTTCGAAATTACAAAGTAAAGTCAAAAACTTGTGAACGCCTTAAAATTGAAATACTCCTATTTCCTGTTCCTGGTCATTTAATATCCATAGAACGACGTACCTAATTATAAATGTAAGCATAATTTATGTAACATTTAGGTTGATGTTAATATTTCTCTATATTTCTTTAATAAAATGGAAATTTAATATTGGGCCTTATTATTGCTATGAATAGTATGAATAGCTATTGCTGTGAAGTGTCTACGTTCCCACCAAATAATTGGAACACACAACTTTCCTGTATAAGTTATGCTAGGATATAATGTTAATAGAAAAAAATGATCGATATCCTGAAAAATATAGATTACAGACCAGAAAGAATACTAGCAACATTTCATAAACTATTCCACATCGGGATTATCTTGCTTACAACCTTTATTGAGCGAGAATCGATAAATCTGGTTTAAATTTCAGCTTCCCACTCTAAATTTAAGTTTATTCTTTCTACGAGGAAATCCATGTCCTATTGTGGAAGGATGAAAAGGTTGATGATGACTTTCTATTGGTAGCAGTCATAAAACTCTCTAAGTCTTAAAGAATTCATAGAGAAAAAAAGAAATATTTTGTATTAAAACACTTTCAATAAATTTATAGAAATATTCATCATCATCATTATCATCATAAGCCTATCTTAGTCCACTGCTGGACTCAGGCCTCCCCCAAAGAGGATTTATGCCCGTAATCTCCACGTTGGGCATGCGGGTTAGAGATCACAGGACACGGCTTGTCGCACCTCGGACGCTGCTGCCTGACGGCGGCCAGGGCATTTAGCCGTGCCTATTTAGGCTGCGCTATACCACAATCAGCCGGTCGCCAGAGCCTCGTCTGT
>DWDT01002774.1:0-13237 GCA_018245595.1 Microceris scylla | reverse complement strand
TATTATAGAATTAAAATAACAATATTTCAGACCATTAAAAACAAATTAATAAACTTATTATTTACATAACCTATAAAAAATATATGAAATTCTTCTTGATTGATGATGTGTCATGTGCTTGCATCCAAATTATAATGAATATTATTATCATACCTATAAATAGTACATTATACTATTTGTACATCGTCAGCCTCTAGATGTCCACTGCTGGACATAGGCCTCTCCTAATCGGCGCCACTCCTTCAGGTCCTGGGCCTTCCGAATTCAGCAACTTCCCGCTCTCTACTTCGGATCATCAGACCATCTGGTGGAAGACTATTTATACGTTTGAATGTATTCGCGAAACATGAAACTACACATTGAGGGTTAGTAACAAAAAAAAATTGAATTTTATACCTATAGTAGGTACTTCGCGCCTTAGGATTTCGCTAGCGAACCGTTCGGAAATCACAACTTTAAACGTTTATTATATTATGTTTATAATAACTTTTGATACAGACGCTAAGATTATGAATAGAATCTTAAAGACCGAACCAGCTAGATCATTGGTCAATTACACTATTTGCCAACACATGTTGTCCTGGTAATACGCTACGACCCACAAAGTTTGATTGATTACGGATGTCCTAAAAACGTAGATGTCGTATTGACGAAGTCCTCAAATTATTGCAACAAAAATACAAGTACTGCGTATATAGGTCAAAACCCATCTATAAATTAATTTTCTTTTTTAAAATGGCGTACCTAAATCATTGATCGTTATTTTCATATCCGTTAGGGCTTCGGTCCCGCAATAAAATTATATTAATAACTTCTGTACAAAACACTTGTGTAAGAAGTACACATCTATTCTAAATACGTGAATTCTCCTCATACAGCGACATCTAATTTTACATAATGTAACTATTTCTTCGCCCCGCCCCTTTACAAGTCGGCTAATTTTGCTACTCGCCACTAGATAGCACTACAAAAGAATTTATAACCTTTTCTTACTTCATGTTACCCTGGTACGTGGCGATCGTAACTGCCTGCTCCAGATTCCCACCGACGGACGGCGCACGTTCCTAGCGTTCCGATTTCATTCAGCAGACGCCATTTGCTGATCGCATATTTATATTTTTATAAGCTTTAATAGTTTTAGTCACAATGGATTGATGCTTTTTTATATAAAGTCTGGTAATCTTTTTTAATCTGGTAATTTGAATAGTTCGCGCGTTCTATTCAAACAGCAGAATTCAATTGAATAAATGCCGAACGATTGAAATAAACAAAGTTTTGTAAAGATAATGTAATTTTATAAAAAAAATGCTAGTCATTCCTAGAATTTTTCCTTTTTAATATTATATTTAAAACATATTTAATAAAAAGGTTCGACGAAAATCAGGGATATTTTTAAAACTTCACGATTCGTATTAATGTAAAAATCGTTACCGTCTTGTGTTACTGTAAATTTCATGTGAAATATTTTTCAGTTGCCTAATAAGAAAAATGTCAAGAAATAAAGTCCCAATTAATAAAAACTCTATATAAAAAAATCATTAAAATCTTTTTAAACGGCGCAAATATTCTGGGTCTAGGAATGTAAAATATTTGTGCGGTTTGAGTTAAGAACTAGGCTCTGCAAGGCGTTTTGCGCCCATTATTAAAAAGAATTAACATTGTCTTTCTGACCTATACGGGGACTCTGGAGCTGGTATTTTTCTCATCAAAAAATTGAGCATTCTAACGCGGATAAGCCAGCCCTTTCTTTGGATAGGTACGCTACTGCAGAAACGCTATCCATTCTCTTTTTAATCAAAAGGCCAGGTAACTGTCAGTAAGATCTGCAGTCATTCACCAAGAAAGATTAATAGGATATATTTTAATGTTAGTTAGCATTATTAATTACACAATATTCAATATTCACTGAAAAATGAAATAAGTGCGATCAATCGCGATTAAGATTTAACCTTTACGCGAGATCGAAGTAAAACTTCTTTGGTATGTTTGAATTTGCTACATTCGTACATTATTTAGAATTCTACGTAAGCGAAATCGCGGATCATAGACATCACATGATCGATCAGTTCGGTCGGTCATATCCGAATAATAAGTATGAAGTACTTTCTTTAATTTCGCCATTGTTGTAGATATAGATAGATTGTTGCTGCTTTTTGAAAAGTTGCTGTAATCTAGAATGAAAATGTTTATTAATGGGATTTCTATGATATTAGGTAAATTATACAACAACGTCACACGTTGTCACAACTTTTTAAACTTAATGGTTTTATTTGTAAAAAAGTAGAGTCATTACGAACAAATCTTACTTTGTTGTTATGCAACACATTAAAACTTAAATTCCAACCTTGTCCACTGGAGTCATAAAACAGTCAATAAATGTTAGAAGACAGAAAAACTAACGTTGCAACTGACAACACAACTCAATTTTTATGATAATATGACTAACGATGTTATTCTCAAGTCCGCTCTAGATTGATATAATTATAGAGATCGGTCAACCACTTCTAGTAGTAAAAACAGCAGCAGGATTCAACCCTGTTCCACCTGTATACAAAAATATTTTTGGATGACATAAAGATGAAGAATTTTGATAGAATTAATTTTATTGGTACTAATTGCGTTTTTACTCTTTCCAGTCATTATAATAATAAAAACTGTAGTAAGTATTTTTCAGCTCATGACTAACGCAGGCAGTTAATATGAGGCGCGTAGGATAAACAAACGACCAGCACGACGTTTTCTATTCGTATCTTCACACTCATCGAGCTATTTCTGTACCGACACTCTGCCTTGAACCGCGCACATCAAGTACGACCTACTTGAATTTACTACTGGAATATTCTAGAAAACGTCAAGAAAAGTGATTCTGTCTTTCTGCACGTGGGAAGGCTATTCTCCACAGGCTGATTGATATTTCTAAATATACCATCTTTTATAAATAAAATCACTTTGCTGCAAGTATGTTGCGGAATATGATAGCTTGAATATATTTTTCTGGATAGCATGTTCGTTCGTTATTATAAAAGGGATACTGGAGGGAGCTGTTTAAATTCTTTTCTGATTATAACAAGCTCTTACATATTCAAAATTTGCACTAGGAGGGGATTTTAAAAACGTCACAGTAGATATAGAAATACTACCAAAATGGTAGTTATGAATTAGGTACACGCTAGATACAATTTCATAAATCGTGTGGAAGTTTAATTTTAATAAAGTATAATTTATGTTGAAATATGTAGCACAGCGCTGGTAAATCAGATTTTTGTAAATATTTCAGACTTTTAATTAGATACCAAATAATGAATAATTCATTGGAGCTCTACATTGGCAGTCTCATTAAGTGATGCATTTATTTCGAATAAAAAAATATTGATCATTCGTCCTAAGTATGTAGCCTTTTGATGGCGCTACCACCCTCGAAATGTTTTACTATTGCTGAAATATTTTTTATTGCTTGTAGATTAATAGCAAGAAATTGATTAGTATCTTTGAATCTTTATGGATTATAATATTTGAACAAGTTATACTGATATTGTATTTTAGGCTACCGTTATAAGCTATTGCACATATTTTGAGTGACCTCATAACGCCTATTTATCATCAGTTTTATAAAAATATTAAACTAAAACTGTCTATTAAGAACTGCTGTTAACATCACATTAAATATTTACAAGTTAATGGAATTCCATTTCTGTAAAACGTACTTTTTTCACTCGACATTGAATTCGAACCGAACATTTCTTACTCAATTATGCATATAATTAATATTTAATAAATAATAATAGTGCAATGGTATCTATCGTTATCTATCGAGAAAATTTCCCACACGAGCACAGCGCTCTGTCGTTGAATAACTAAACGATATCTACAAGCTTGAAAAGTGCAACAGCAAACAATGCAATGCGAACCGACTGACGTCATGCGCATTCGGTGCAAAGTGCATGTATGCACCTCAATCTCCTCGCGTTTATGAGAGCCTGGTGATCGTTCCTTTTGTGAGTGACACCAAAGGGGCCCTATCCCCTTCGGAGCACCCTTCTCTGGGTCATCGCACGTTTTTCGGTCAATGACCATACATGACCAACTTTTATATGTATTTTGATCGCTTAAACTCTGGATATCATTGTTAAGAAAAGAAAACGACCTATAAAAATTTCTAGTTAAAAAAAGTATTGGGTAAAATAATATTTTAATTAATAATTTCTTTATTTTATTTATTTATTTAAAATATGTTAATGTGATAAAAGTTCAAATATATCTTTCACACGAAGCATTTATTACTAATATTTAATAAATTTTTGCGAGTACGAATTTACATAATCTTATTTATTTGCATAATATTTCTTTTAACTCATAAATTTTTTTCCAATTCAATTGAACACGTCACTCGGCCTCGTCTTACCAGGAACTCGATGTACAAGGAGAACAGGATTAAAGAGTGGCTGAATGCAACTTCTGCATACAAAACGAGATGCACATATATTGATGCTATTGCTTTTGTTTGAGTGTTAACGTTATAATCTACCCAGAACCTTTGAACGTCAAGCATCGTTATATATCACTGACAAATATTCATAAAATATCTTAAAAAAAAAGATTACACGTTTCTCGAATCTTTTTTTATCTAGCTACATGAAATATCCCAGCTCCTGATATATTTATCTTTTGCAAAGTTATTTTACACTCCATTGCTGCTCGCGCGCGTTCCATTGCCCGTTTCTTGTGTGGGTCTTAGCTGAGGCTAATTTTATTCATTTCAGCATCAACCATTCTTATATTCAGATGTATATATCTTACAAGTTATGTATAAAATTAAAGCAGTCTGTTCCCAGCAGAAGTAAAACTAAATCTTGTTTTGTACATAGAAACATTAGTCAATGCTTTTCTCATGCTGAGCCAAATCTGATTAAATCGTCTTATCACGATGTTAAATGTACCAACATTTATCAGCATACATATAGGTAATTAACGAACTGGCATTAGGTTTATATATCTAAAAGCAAAATATTGTAATATTTCAATTTTATGTACCACAAAATTTTCTTGACTCTGATAAGTTATCAACAATTTATTTAAAGACAGAGAACATTAACAGGCAATATTTCTTAGTAATATTACTTTTATAAAAATTTTCTAATTCCAATAATCTTTAGTAGGTTACTATAAGCGTTTCTGCTTATAACTTATTAGTAAAAAAGTTCTGCCAAGTAACAATTAACTCTCCTCGCTCCAAATACGAGCAGATTCTGTGCTCTATAAATAAACAAAGCTAATCGGATTTCATATTTAGTTTTACTACATCTCTATAAAATGACCTAATAAAATATAAGACGGTTGGTACATAATGTTAAGGTTTCGAGATTTTTTATTCGATTATAAAAGCCAAGGTCAAGTTTTTGAAAACGTAAGCTATAGAACAAAGTCTTAATAACGCGCCTTCTTAAATATGTGCGGCTCTAGTTTTAAATAAAAATAATAATTACTCTGTGAAAATAAAGTATGAAGCGCCTGATCAATTAAGACGCTCTAAATTTTGCATCTGAGTGAAGTATTTTAAATAGGTTGATAGCGCATAAAGTTCAAAAAGTATCTCCAGAAATCGATTCCAGTAATATGTATTTGGAAAGAGAAAACATCTCAATATACGTAAGGGGATATTTTCGGCCACCGTTTGGGTTTCTGCGTAGTGTCCGTTCTCACTCACGTTTACACCTAGCACTTTGCTGCCGTATAAAACACGTTATGTGACTCAGCCACGCTTATTTAGCTCCCCACTCTGGAGAGAGAGCCATCTAGTGGCAGACGCGCCAAACGCACGCGGGTGAAGTGAGGTGTTGTGCTTTTAAATTCCAACCTAAACAAAATGCCTGGACGTCCCATTTGGCAGGTAAATTTTTGGCAATTTCCATTTCAAATCCAACGAAAAAATTAAGTCACTTAAAACCTTAATTTATTTGCTTTAATTCAAGATTGAAAGATAATGGTGTTTAACTATAAATAATTTAGAATTTGTGCGAATTACTCCGATACTTTTTATTTCAAATTAATCCATAAAGCCTGTAGTCTCGGAGAGTGAACTGAATTAGAAATGACTAATACGGTAGCCTTGGCGTTACACCTGAAAATAACAGGTAGAAAACGTTGCGGTCGGTCGTAAATTTTTCTAAGCCTTGAATTTATTCTTTTAACACATTTCTGTGCTACACAACTCTATTTGAGGAAACTTATAGGAAACAAAAAATTAAATAACAAAATTTGCTTACAGTATTATTTTTACAATTTTATTATACACCTTAAAATAATTGAAATAACTTGGCTTAAATATTGCTATAATTTGATATCAATTTTCATAAATATATTTTCAACTTTTTCGATACCGCAGAAAAATTATTCACAAGACTTATTTGATTCGTATTTTGTAAATTGAGTGCTAAGTATGGAGTGACAAGTTAAAACGACATGTAATAAAAACTTACAAACATAAAATAACAAAAACATTAATAATAAGTCTTTTTTAATCACTTAGAGAAAACTAGAAAACGTACAACTAATTATTATTAAGTACCTAAACTATATACATTAGTCTTTAAAAAGTTAGCCTTGTTGCCGGAGCCTTAAGACGAAATCGATATTTATTTTAATTTCTGTAATACTTAAACAATTACTTCAATCGTTATCGATTAAACTTTCTTTTTGTTAGGTGACTTGGGTGAACTATTTTTGACATCGCCTACCATAAAATTTGCCGGTAAATTATGGAAAATTTGTTGCATAAAACCTAATAATATATCTTCAATAGTTCTTGTTAAAATAGGCCTCAAAGATTCCGAAACTGGCCGCCAATTCGCGTTTAAATACTCATTCGTGCTGTCCTCTGAAAAATAAAATTGTCTTAGGAACTGCTCTGTGGTGCCACCAGATTTCAACGTTGCAATTTTGTAACATGCTAGTACCAGGATATCATATCACGAAGAGAGTAGATTATTGTGCACTAGCGCCACCTTGTGTTGAGTAGACTATAAAGCAAAGCAACACTAGCGCCATGCTTAGTTTAACATACTTCATGTGTTCTTTATTTTTGCTAAATTTTTGTATAGATGGCGCTGTATACTATTTAGTAACTAATTTTTTTTTTGACTTACCCAGTGATTTTATACCATCAAAAAGATTGTTCATTCGTAATTTTAATCCTCCTATAGCATATTTCACGTGTGCCGCAGTAACATTAAAAAATACGAAACCATCTTTGTCATATAATTTAACATCACTTACTATATCAATCGTCATATTACCTGTAAAGATTTTTTATTTATTTACTTATCAATTTTTATTCGCATACAAAAAATACATATATATCTAAGTTTATATTTATCACATTTAACTTTTCGATAATCAACTAGAAAATCTTACAAAATAACAAAACAATCTCTACTTACTTGGCTCAAACCAACATACCCCACGACCTACTAAGGGTATTAATAATATTTTTCCTTTTAAATCATATGTGCCTTCAATCCGTATTTTTGGAACAAAAACTTTTGTGTAAAAATCATAGTTTTTGCTGTCGACCCTGAAATTCAATTAGAAAACCGTCATATTAAAGCCAAGAAAAAAAATGTTAAATCAACTCTTCTGATTTCATTTGATAAAATAATGCTACATAACCATGTAATGGTGCAATTATGTAAAAGAAAATTAAAACTCGTACGGGACATTCAAACATTGTCTTGCAAACATTTTTTTAAGTGTACAGTAGACTAACCGAGTTGAACGAACGGTCGAGCAAAATACTAGGATACTATAAACGTCATATAGTGAGTAGACACTTACTGGCTCTGCAATACTTGTGTATGCCCAAAACCCGTCACAATCACGTTATCGAGAGCTGCGTTCACGTTTACTGGGCCATCGCCTTGCAAAATTCTTATTTTAGGGATATTCAAAGGATCAAGTGCCGGCAAATCTATCTCCGGAAGACCTGAAAGTAACATAAAATACACACCTTTAGCATACCATTCTCAATTTTTACTCGCTTTAGACGGCGCTGCAAGCGATTATAATAATATTTGATATCGCTTAGTGTCGCGTGAACATGGTGAAGAAATAGCGCTTTCGCTTTCCGCAAGTTACCAACGTACTCGCCTGCATGTTTCGTAATTGAGGCTATGTAGTGTAATGTAGTGGTTCGTGAACCTTCCAACCTACTCTCTTTCAATGCAATAGTATTCTTATAATCCATGTCTAAATTTTTTTCAACAGCAATAAAATTGGCTTCATAATTGTCAATTTCGCCATAGGCGTGTTACGAGATAGTAGATTTTTATTTGCGAACTAAAAACGCGACGATGAGGTAATAATGAATAGGATCGCAGCAACACAAAGAGCAGATGGAAGGTGCACGGCCGACATGGTGGGATTGTGCAACGAGCCAAGCGCTGAGCAACCGCGCCGGCAACTTACGCTGCGGACTGGTTAGGTTAGCTTGAAGTCACATTATTACTTGTATTATTTCGTATGCGTGCTCCAAATAAACATTGCGATATACGTCTGCCGCAAAGAATTAAAATTAATAAAGTGTTTATTGCAATTATATAAGTTGAATATGAAGAAGATTCACCGCTAAATGCTTTAACAATATTTTAAATAATATATGTAATTTATATTAAAAAAAATATTTTTACCTGGCCCTAGAGCATCGAACAAATGTTGTACTGCTTCCTTTGAGCAATCGTCGAATTCTGGGTCACTTTTCAAGCATGTCTTCACAAAATTGGCTAAAAAATGATAGAAAGAAGGAGGTGATCACAGTGCTTAGAAACAATAGCTAATGTTATACAATTTCTAACTCGATCAAAACAACAAGTAAATTTATTCTCCCGTATATTATTTTTGTGTCGAGACCTTGACATTGACCGACAAGATACGCAAGAAAACGTAACTAATCAGGCATGTTACACAATTAACAACACTGATATTTTTCCACACTGAATGTTTGATTTCAATCCGGTTAGATTTTTTCCATGGGAGAAACAAACAGACACGCGGGCCACTTGATATTATTGATATTACATAAACATAACACTCGATATTAATTAAACATTGCATCCATATTGCAAGTTTTGGTCACAGATATATTAGTACCCCGATAACCTGTCTACCACATATTAAACAGAAATTTCTAACCACTGCTGCATGGCAGCAATAATAGCTGCTTAGCAGCAACAAAAACAATAATAATAATAAATGGACTTATTGTTTTAAACACACTTTTATACTTTCATACAAATTAAATTCCTTATAGTTTTGGCAATATCGATTTAGTAAATCGATATTAATGCCATCACAAAAAAACATTAAGAATCAGATAACGACAATCAGTAACGCATTCTGTTTACAAAACTTTTAACCACAGCAAAAAAATATGACGCCAATCAGATAACCGTTGATTTATGTAACAAATCGATTACAAAATCAGCTTACGAAGTAGGGCGTAAAACGTCTTATTTTATTAACATCACTGCGCTGCTATGTGGGTCGACTTTATAGTCGAGTGGTATTCGGCACATAAGTAAATACGTGTCCAAAAATACTCACGCTTGCTCCTATAGTACTCTGCCGCTGCGCAGTGTAGCACAAAAGTCACGATAAATAATTTAAAATGCATGTTTGTGTCCGCACCGCGGCACCAACCCCGGCAGGTTTGTACGTGGCTGTCGAGCGGGCTGCACGAGGTGGTGGTTGGAGACTAAGTCCCCGCTGTGTTATGCTTGCCGCGCACCAGCAAGGAGGGGAGCCACACGCAATTGTTAGTTTTGTAAATAAAATGTAAACTTTGCCCTTAACACGCTTCTAATGCAATTTGTAAGCTCATCTCCGCAACCGTGTCTCGTCTTTGCGCTGCATTTATTGACAAAATAATAATTTACTAGATACACATTATTTAAGGAAAGTATGAAAAATGTAGGCTATATTTATATATTCTATATTTCCTTTATTTTTCCGGTTCAAAATTGCGAGAATTATTTTCTGACATATTGTACTATGATCTAAACGATTTGTGTACTCAATATAAAGACATGAGTTGTGTCATAATATAAATACATTTAAAATAATAATATGACATACAAATATAAAGACATTTGTGTACTCAATATAAAGACAGTAAAGACATGAGTAGAACCACTATATTCCAATTCGTCTATTTTCCGTTTCAACCGTGAAAATTCTAACGAATATGAACTGAATTCGCAACACACTTTGTCCTACTTCATTTTATTTCCTGTTATACTTGTTTTATCGCGGCAATATTCATAATAGAGGCCTAATAATCGTTATAAGTGTTACATCCGTTCCGTGTCGTCAATTATTCTGTCTAATGAAAGAAGCGAATTGTTACCAATATAAAATTAGATGAATAATAGTACCCAAATGATAAATTATGAAATAGTTTATACTCTAGACGTCCACTGACATTAAATTAAAAAAGAAAGATATCATCTATTTAGTGATTGCGCGTTTGATTAAGAAACACTCATGTTGAAACATACTAACGGAATAAAATCTTAATTGGATATTAAAAAATAAACTTATTGCTCTAAGACACTTCATTTCTTTAAATCATAAGACTAAAGTTTAAATAGGATTTGTTGTGGAGAAGTACATTTAAAGAAATATTAATCCAATTTAAGTCCACTGTAGTTTGTTTTTTATTTGGGTCAATATTATTATTTTTGATTTGTTAGTGAACGTTATTCAATCGTGAATATTGGCTTTCGGTAATAGTTAATAGTTCGCTTTTACCCAAGTAGGTAAAACCAGCTCAGGGACCATACGTATCGCGGTAAACGCTAGACGTCCGTGACCGGTTGCGGTATGTTATGGATCTATCAACGTAAGAAATTGCGAACGATCATTGATTTCACAGACGATTAGACTGCCATGTGCCATTTTTGTACAATGATCGACGTCTCATTTAGGCAATGTAACAGCGTTTAGATAATTACATCTATAAGGCTTGATAATCAGTCACATTTATATACATATAATTATAAAAATATATAATCAATCAAAAAATAAACAGTAATGTGTGTTCATGTAACATAAATAAATCTTGTAGTAAGAACAGGAATTCCAACTGATGAATAGCAGTCGAATGAATGAATGAACGAAAAAAAATTAAAAAAATCGATAACTATTTGCACTTTAACTATATATTTAAACGCTCAATTGTATGTCCATTAATATTTGATAATAGAAAATGTAACAGAAAAAGTATAACATCGCGAATGTAATTCCCCAAGGGGTAAACAAAGCAATGTATACACATATTCCACCAATTAGTTTTACGTTCCACCATGAAATAATAAATATTTCAATTCATACACAACCTGTAAATATTGCTTCTAATACATCTTTTTACATTAGACGAACCCGACGACACGACATAACGATGTTACGATAGAATTGTATGTACACAAATGGAATTTTTTGACTGCTATAGATTGCCTTAGAATGTATTTGCGAGCTTGCCCCATACCAGCGAATGTTCGACAGCGAGACCTTGAGCGGTGAATGCTCTCCTTCATTACACAACAAAGGGTGACAGAATATGCAAAACGGTGCAAAACATGTAGCCATGTAAACATCATTGGATAATCCCCACTTAGGAAGCATAGGTACTTTAAACAGTGTAATATCTTAATAGCTCATGAAATCCTGGTACTACATTTATTAAACAAAGTTACATTACATACATTACATTTCAAGATCTGTATGTATGTACATTACAGATCTTGAAACACAAGAAAAAATTTTTTTCTCGGTTTGAATTGACCTAAACGATATGTGTTTTTTTAATCTAATAATTTATTTTAATATAAGAAGTTAAAAAAGGCATATTATAATAGCTGTAGAATGGTACCATAATAATTTTTCGACCCTGGATTTTCTTGTCACTGAATGACAATAGAGAACATTTATCTATAATTTTATGTTACTGGCACAATCCACGTGCTGCCTAAATAACGAGATTATTTGGACTGAGCTATAATAGTTATACTGTAGATCAAATTACACTAAATTGTTATATATTACTTTGAAAAGACCTCGAAGCGGGTAACAGACAAATTACACATGTTTTAGTAGGTACTAATGATTGATACTAATTACTAAGCAAATATTAATCATGCCTTTGTCAAGGCCTTTTGAACTGTCGTGAGTCGGAGATAAATCCGACAGTACATCCTCTTTTCTTGGCGCCTAGTCAAGATAAATACATTTTCAGTGACCACGCTCGAACCTACGCAAGCTGCGTGGCAAAGCGTTCGTTCGCGAAAGCAAAATTTTTACTAACACGAGCAAATCTATACGTGATTTGGTTCTTATGGGATCCCGATACGATACTTTTAAAGAAACTGAATTATTCACAAACTAACTGAAGTTTATGTGGATGTTATTTTACTTTATCTTCTTCACGTTCTTAGTGTGGGGATTGTAAAAATAACATTTACAAGAAAACAGACTACTTACTGTTTATTTCTGTAACTTAAATTAACCGATAGCTAAATGCATGAAGCGTAAATAAAACGAACCGATGTACGTATTCCGAAAGTAACAGAATCTGTCTCTACGTTTAACTCTGCATTTCAATATTATTCTTGTAGCTTTAATATAAAATTCAAGCGAGCCTTTCTATTATTATATTTATAGCAGACGCCACGTTTCCTGTAGCTTGAGGTATTTTTGTCGGTTTAAAGTTATTTTATTGCTTCTATGTAGGTTAGATTTACCGGAGGGAGTTTTAAAACTGTGACTGTTATCCTCTACTATGTAATGACAAAATATCTAAAAACAATTTAAAATATATATATATATTGTAAAAGTAAATGTTAAACAAGTGTTTATTGTTACTGTATAAAAATATAACAAACTCTCTTCTATCTTTTATTGTTTATGTCCTATTAATTCTTTTACAACATTATCAGTTTTTACGGAAATAACAAAGTCCCTCTTTTCTCTCATTGCTGTCAGAACAAATATTTAGCAGTAATTTGCAATATAGTGTTAGATTAGAATTGAATACTTTTAGTACAAAAATATTTACAAAATATGAATACATTTTAATGAGCAACACGTAATTAATTGCTCTCACGTTAATATGTCTAGGTCGAATGGTACCATATGAGATGATTTTATGTTTATATGTCAAAAATGTAACCAAACATTTTACAAGTTTATC
>DWDT01002773.1:0-13237 GCA_018245595.1 Microceris scylla | reverse complement strand
GATGATGATGATGATGATGATGATGATGATGATGATGATGATGATGATGATGATGATGATGATGATGATGATGATGAAGATGATGATGAATATTTTAAGGAAATTATAGGTGCATTTATCGGTCCATAAATAAAGCGATGTAGGCGTTAGCTTACTTGTATAAGTTTTACTAACAATAAGTCTAATTGAGTGGTGCGATCTTTTGTGCGTGAATACGCAAAGCAACAATAAAAATATATGAGGCATCATGACATTTCACTACTACCTTCATATTCACTATAACCTACATTTCTGCTATTTGAAAATTTGTATAGGTAATAGGCAGATGTACGTCGGCACTATTATAATTATTTAAAAGAATACCGGCTCCTACCAAATGTAGGCAATTTGACATTTTTGAGACTTGTAATTAGTTTTAATTAGAACTTAAAACAACTTATTCAATCTCTTGTACCGATGAGTTAGAGCGTGATCTTCAATTTCAATTGGTAGTACAACACTCTGGCTACTTCTTTGGGGAAACAACATTGAGATGTTATGTTGTAATAGGAAATATAATTATAACTTTAAATCATGTTTGTGTGGTAGTATGTAAGTATACATATATATAAAATTGAGACTTACGGTGTGATGTTTGGCATGTTGGGCTTGGCGTTGAGTGCGTCGCCGTTGGCGCTGCCCTCCTTCAGTTTGTCGGCGTCTAGCGGGGGCGAGGGAGCCGCCTCACACTGCGAGGTTTCGGGCGAGTCCCACATTGAATCGATTATGTGCAACAAGCTACTCCGAAATTCGTCCTATTATCCCAATTTGTTGTTCCGTTCCAAATTTAAATTTTGTACCGCGAACCGAACGTTGCACATGACGGATTCAAGGCGAATGAAACACGGGATGTCATATATCACTTTAAACTGTAACAGTAACTGACTACGGACACTCAAACATCCAATCTCTTAACTAATGTGAAATGAACGAAATAAATCAAACAAATTAATGTGAAAACTCATTGCTAAACATATGACCACCGTGTGTAAATTCGCTAGGACTCGTTACGGTTATTTATAACGATGAATAAATTAAACAATATAGATAAATTAAAATAAAATGACTATGGTTGTGCATAGAAAAGCATTATTAATATATTCGACCAGATTCACATTTTTATTCAAGTTCAAATGAGCAGTAGATTAAATAAAACTGTTATATTTTAAGAATTTCAGTTGATATTTGTAACAATGAAACAAGATTTTAAATAACAAATGCGATAAATGGGAATGCGGTCGTTCAAAGGTTTGCTTGTGCAACAATTAATTGTTTCCCACAATAATAATAATTAAATTTATTGAATGAGTTCAAACTGTTCAGTAACAGATAATGAGCAATTTGGGTTTTCATTCATTAATTTCATGTTTTGAGTAAATAAGGTTTATATAAAAATTGTTGGTGTTATTTGCAAAAGAGCAACAAGATATCATTGTTATGGGAAACGTTATGTCGAAAAAAAATCTATAACCTGAAGAGATTTCTGCATTTAATAAAAATAAAATATCAACAGTCAACAGACAATATGAAAATGTAGCCTCATACAATAAGTAATAACACACTAGATGTTTAAGTTATTATAGTTTTAAATTATTTTAAGCTAATCTAATAAATCGTAAAATTTGCGATATCTAAAAAATTATATTTTCTATATTAAAATATTCCTATAACATAGATCAAAACAACGACAATGTTTAATATTAAGTATAAAATATTTGAGTTATAGATTTAAAAAGGTTATTTTCATTACATAATAATAACGTCACTCCGAATATAAACGTGTTTTTAAATGTTACGAAATATCTTATAAATTGCTATTTATTTCAATTAAATTTTTTAACTTTTATATTTTAAGATATTGTGTTACAAAATTGAGAGCAACTATGACGTTTATCTTTATTTGGAATGGCGCTAATATACGTTTTGTTTTTTAAAACCAAGTCACGTTTAAAATATCAAGTAGTAAAATATCAAGTCCTAGACAGATAGTCACCTTATCGTCTCTTTCTTTATCCTCGCTGTCAGACAGCGGCGGCGAAGGTGCGTCGTCAGGGACAGCCTCCGCGCCGGGCTCGGCGAAGCGGACCTTGCTAGCTGTCTTCACATCTGCGTGATGGTGATCTACTATGGCTTGCACCTGCACATACATATGTGTATACATATGTACCATTTGAAGTGGAAAACTTAAACATACCAGGGCGAAAGGATCTTTATGTAGTTTGATGAATGTTTAATCATTTTTTGTTAAACCTATAACAGTTGCCATTGACTGATACTATAGTGCACATAACCTAACATATAAGATGTGTCTAGTACAGATTAGTTGCTCTGAAAAAAACATAACAGCAGACATCAGCATTTCACAAAGTGCCTTTGATAGCGTTTAGTGTCATAAGCTTAAGAAATTAACTGGTAATAACAATTATCGTATGTGCACAATTACGTATTTATACATATTTAGTGAATCGCGTTTATTGACTGATTCATCAGTAGTAAAGTATTTTAAATAGTATCATTGAAAGCTTTTTGTGCTATAAAGGTACTAATTATACAGACAAAATTAAATTTTCAATTTCTTGTCAAAACACTAATTCCCATGATTTATAGTGTTATACATTAGCGCGCTGTAAAGTTTTTAAAAGTTATGCAGACGAAATTATAATGTGACAACTATCAGATAGTTTAATTGTTTTCAAATGTGAGAAGAATTTTAAGAGCATAACATCTTTCTATAAACATTTATAACCATTGAATAAAACGAAAAAAATCACATTATAAATATTATTAGTAATATTCCGTTTATAGTAAGATGTTAGAGGTATTACACATAAGGCATCTAAAACATCAAAATTCTAAAGAACAACAACGAAGTGCACGGATAAGAAGATAAGGACGAAGACTGGACATACCAGAAATTATAAAAAATAAGAGGAACGCTTTTAACATCAAAAGCCAATCGTGTCATAGATAATAGCTATTCATAAACTAAATGAGTAAGTGAAATGTCAGTGAAGAGTGCCAAGTGGGGGTAGAAATTTATAGAAATACAGAAGACGTCTAAATCGACAAAATAAATTATTCACTAAAACAATTTTAAAAACTAAAGCGTCATAAGAAGAAATGCCATTTACACACTGACTGAATTCGAAAAAAATAATGAGCATGGTATTTAAAGGCAAAAACTAGAACAAACGTAAATCAGAACATAATTTCAGCTATAATGCATATAGAAAGTGGACTTTATCGAGGGTAAATATATCCATTTTACCAAAGGCAATTTCTCCTCAGCGTTTTGTTCACGATAGTCCACCAAATTTTGCATCTGTGTTGGCAGCGACAGACAAATGGCACGATTAGTTCTTAATTCAAAACAAATATTCCAATGAGAAGCCACAATCATTTTGTACAGCAAATGCAATTATTGTGTATAAAGTGATTTTGCTATTGACAATGCTTCTTTAATACATATCGACTTGAGATGTTTTAGTAACATTTGGTTCTATTGGATGGCCTTTTCTGAAAATATTTTTACATATTTATAATGGAAGTTTTATTTTACGTACCATTCCAAGAGTCTCTTTTTTGTTAAGTCTCAGTTCGCGTAGCATTTGGTTGCGTTGTTCCATCATCAGAGTACGTTCATAGGTGTAAGCAGATATATCACTGTCAGTCTGAAAATATATATAATGAAATTTTGTTGTTTCTACTACAATGGATATTCCAGGATTTAAATAAAAAAATGTAAGTTATACCATTTCGACTACTTCAACTTCCGCTTCAAGCCGCAATTGGTATAGGAACATCTTTAGGTCTTTCTTCATCTGTATAGAGTTATCTTCCATTTGAGCAACAGTGAAAATGCGCATTTTGCAGTTTTTCCAGGTGCGATGTTGCTTTAGCAAGAACGGTAGCAGCATCAGCATACCTCCATCATGGACGATCCACCAAATGTCGATATTACCGGAAACCTTGGGGAATTTGAAGGATCATATTGTTGCTGCGAAATATTTTGATATACTCATTAAGTCATGTATTTACCGTTAATACATACCTTCTCTGTTGAATCAGGGAAGAAGTTGATGCCTTTTGGAACTAGCATAGCCATCCTTGCGGCTGTCACTGCACGAACGGTGTGCAAGAAAACGTGCCAGGTACGATCGTCCTCAGACTGACGCCATCCATACGGCCACCCAACGATTACAGTATTAGGCTTCAAACCACCAAGTCCTGTAGTTTGCACACTAAAAATTGATGATTTATTAGTAGTGCCTTCTCTCTTCACACGTAGCAAAAACATTAATCATAGTGATAAAACACTATGTTACTAAAATATACTTTTATCTTACAAGTGGCTTAGTCCATCAGCAATGCTATGAGACACAAGAGCATCCACAAATCCTTTAACTTTCTCTTCATCCATACATTTTCGAAGATTCTGTCTAGCCGTGACAGCTTCTGATGCTCGTCGAGTAAAGTCACCCCCCAGAACTGATACACAGACAGTTAAACCCTTCCCTGGAAAAAGAAAACCACAGCGTAATGGACTGTACTGTTTGTAAAATTCTTTAAATAACATTTTCTTGAATATTAAGCTTTATAATTAATACTGTTCCTTAAAAAGGTTTGCGAAAGCTTAGCGACCATTGCCAAGAGGTGAACAAATATTAATAATATATTACACATTGATACGCGGGTTTTGAAAAATACTTGTTATGTGAATTCAAAATGTTTTGACACCTATTTAAAAAAATATACTGACCGGCTTTAAGCTGATTGGCAAAAGCAAGCATTTTCCGATATTTAGGATTGAGGTCGTCATTCAGCTTAGCAAGGACCAGTACTTGAGGTCGCCAATTCTTGGTATGTGGTGGGCCTTCTTCAAGTCGCAACAATGAATAGCGAGCAGCTGATAGTGCTAGACCACGAAGACCATCACCCCATTCTTTCTCAGCTCTGAAATCGGATTCGTTTATTTATTCATAATTATCTCAAAATAATATTAAATTTTCGAATTTTGGTAGTAGTTCTTACCCGCGGTATTCAATGTATTTGTAGATGAGTCCAGCCATACCCATTGCAATCAGTGCATAAAACCACGACGTCATGAACATAATAGAGATGCATAATGTTAAGCCAGCGAGCGACAAGGACCTAAAATATGAAAAAGTTCATATTATTTTTAATTGTTTGGGTAATTTAGTTATTATGTATTAAGTTAATGCAATTTCTTACCAGTGGTAATATTTGAATCTTGGACGCCAATTAGGAGTCTTTAACAGAGTTTGCAGAGCACAAGCCAAATTGACGAATCCGTAGCACATAAGGAAGAACATGGAGAGAAGAGGAGCAAGTATATCAACGTTTCCTAAGAGGATGCCGCATTGGCAGATTACCATTGTAAGGAGTAGCGCCCTGTAGATCAAAAATATATGTATAAGCGCTTGTATTTCGTGGGTTTTTGAAAATATAGAAAATAAATTCCTTATCACATTACCTGGTTGGTTCTCCCCTGCTTGAAGAAACAGCAAAGGGAGCAAGGAATGGTATAATTTCATCCTTAGCAATAGCTTGAAGTAAGCGAGGGGCACCAGTTAGTGATTGCAGCCCAGCTCCTAAAGTTGACAAAAATGATCCAACAAGGATAACCCACTGGTTTGGCCACGCCATATTTGCCACCACAAGTTTACCACCTATGGACTGCCCAAATCTGAAACATATTAAAATATATTGAAGATCCAGTTGGCTATGGAAATTTTACAGTTAAGTGTCCATATAACCAAAACTTAATATCAAGTATTATATCATAAAATTTACAATGGTGGACAAATTAAATAAGGAAGTAATATTACAAGAGACGTTTAAAGAGTATTCAAAATTTGGAAATTCTGGCAGCGACGGAAAGCAAATAACTTTAACGAACATCGATAAGTGGTTGAAAGAAGCCAAAATACTTGACGGAAAGAAACTTTCCACGACGGATACTGCAATTTTATTTCAGAGGTTTAAATCTAAAAGTATTGATTTTAAAACATTCCTTCAATTCATTGAGACATTAGCTAAGGAAAATAAATTTGACTGTAATGAAATCAAAGATAAACTATCATTATGTAAAGTTCCGGGTGTTTCACAAGCAACGAAACCGGAGAGTTCTAAGTTTCTTGACAGAATGACTGATGTATCAAAGTACACTGGTACGCATAAAAAGCGTTTTGACAAACAAGGCAAAGGAAAGGGTATCTCGGGTCGCGAGGACGTGGCAGAGAATTCTGGCTATGTACAAGGCTATAAACATAAAGATACGTATTCCAAAAAAAAATAAAGCGTAATTTTAGCTTACTTATCCCGAAGTAGTAAATTGTCGACAGTTCCCGCAAACAGAAGTACACAGGAAAGATAAACGGTCGAAGTTGTTAGGATAGCTCCAATAGTTCCAATGGGTATACTCTTTTGGGCGTCAGCCAAATCCCCGGAGCGATTAGAACCAGCCATGATACCTATAAAAATAGCAAAATAAGTATATAACATTAGTCTTCCAATAAAAAAAACATAAAAAAAACATAACGATTTATTATTTAACCTGTCACGGATGGAAAGAATATTCCAATCAGAATTGTAAACGTAGTTGTAAGGTCTGCATATATCTGATTGTAGGTAGGTCTTTCCATTTGTTCGATGTCATCGGGTTCTTTGCCATATGCAATATATTGTCCAAGTTGTAAAAAGGAATCTTGCAAATTGTCAAAGAAAACTCCACTGGCTAATCCCTGCAATAAGAACAAAATATATTTATTTATAAGTATTGAAAGCAAGTTTATAAATACGAACAATAATAAAATATTATTATCAACTGACCTTAATTCCTTGAACGATAGACACGTTATGAGCTGTATAGTATGGGTCACAAGTATTGTTAGGGCAAAATACACGATATAATTCTCCCCCATATTCCTTTGAGCAATTGTTGATATTAATGTCCTTCAGTAAGCGTTTTCCCAACACGCACATTCTGCAATAAATTCACAATTGTAAATCAGCGTTGATTTATACATATTTACGGCGAACCGAAAAGGTTACATTGTAGGAATTGACATTTTGCATAGATATTCTTATGTTTACTCTTGCAGCTGCAGTTAAATTTTGTTAGGACAAATGTCAGAAATAAATGAAAGGTTGTTTTTGGATTCCAAGCAAATATCCCTGTCAAAGTAGGTAATGGCTACAGTACGAGATGATATTAAAACAAATAAATTCTTACTGAAGTTTGTCGTTCCCATTGAAGTTGACGAATATTCCGGCATACACCGCGGTGATGGAGAGAATGACGCAAGCCAAGGCGATAGTGGCAAACTTGTTAACAAATTTTACTCCAACGAACACAACCATGCCCATTATGAGAAGCAATCCAGTGCCATATACTCGGAAGTTGTTGTACATCGCTTCAGGATCCTTAGTGAAGTCACCGAAAATTGACATCCAGGGAGCCATGTATGTCTGAAAAAATGTTTAATTAAAAACATACTCGAAACTCGGCTACTTGGAATGCGAAAAGAATCGTTGATAAATTGCTGAATGTTTTGAACCAGGTATACGACTTCTATATAGAGAAAATATTTGTTCGTGAAAAAAAATCATGAAAGAACTGGTCTTACGTTGAAGAAATAACCAGTGAGCATTTCTACGTATATGTATTTTATAAGTCGGAGGGGAAGCTACTTAATAAGGATATAATATCCTTTGAGTAGGGCTGTAGTAAATGTCCCTAATCAATTTCGGTTCCTTGACGAAAGCGGTCCATTTATGTCAAATATTTTTTTATGTGGATATAAAAGCGCTCACTGGTTTCTTAACTTTTGTTATAATATTATTACGATGACAATGAATTTTGGTCTTGTACCATTTTATGACAGTATTGCTTTTACTTGAAATAAATAATTGTGAAATAATTTTAATACTTGCATATCTTTGTTATTTCTTTCCTTCATATACATAGATATAACTGTAAATATGTCGGTAGGACTTGTAATCTATTGATAGGACATCAACCTCCAAGCTATTAAAAAATATGTCCAATTTATTTTTTAAATTTATTTCAGTACTTAATATTATTTGGTTCTTTAATAATAATAACCACAACGACACGATATCTGTTTTAACAACATGATGAAATCGTTGCATTATAGAAGACCTGTCAAAGCTCTTACCAGGACGATCTCGACGGCGCCGACGATGTACATGGCGGCGGCGAGGGTGGTGCCGGTGTAGAATAGCATGCCTACCGCGCCACCGCACTCAGGGCCGAGCGAACGTCCGATCATGAAGTACGACCCCCCCGCTGGCACCACGCCGTTAGTTGCGATCGCAGACATCGATATAGCCGTTAACATTGTCTGGGGATACCATTGTTTTATTAAAACAACTATTTTATTGCCATCCAGGGCACATAGTTTCATTAAATATTAACATAGCCCAAAAATATTAACATCGATTAGGGATTGCACCTGTAATTAATGAATGTGAATGTGAATAGAGAAGGGTATACGCTTGGTGATATATTTCTCAGAGGAGCTTAAAAGGACTTTTGTTAACAAGAATTTTGACATATTTATTTGGTTAAAGGCGCTCCCGTTAAAACATGGGCACTGTATTGGATCCTACAGCTTTGCGAATAGCAGTAGGTCTCCGACTCGGTGTAAGATATGCGAGCCTCACCATGTCCTTGTGGGCGGGAAGTTGATATGTTTGGTCGACATGGATTGTTCTGTACCAGGAACGCTGGCAGATTATGTCGCCACGGTGCCTTAAATTATTTAGTACTTCAGGCTCTTATTGCCGTTTCTGTGTCAGTTACATTAGAACGCACCGGTTTTTTCGAGAAACAATTGCAAGAGGCCCGATGACATGATTTTAATGCCGTGGAGTGTGGGGCGTCACCTGGTATGGGACGTGACATATGTCGATTTGTTGGCTTCATCGCACGTCACCAATACTGCTACGCAATACTGCAACGAGCCATTGCCGAAGACGTCGAAAGTCTCAAGCGTCGTAAGTACAGGGATTTGATGGAGAATTTCATATTTACGGAGCTGGCAATAGAGAATATGGGATCGTGGTCTTCTGACACGAGAAAGTTTATGTTAGAAATGTCGACCAAGCTTGTTCTTGTCTCTGGGGACCAAAGGCTGGGAATTACTTCGCACAGAGGCTTAGCCTAATAATTCAGCGAGGTAATAATGCCAGTGTTTTTGGAACCATGCCTTACAAGAATATTTTAGATAAATCTTTTTTTTTTAAATATTTTTTTTTTTATAATGTCCCATATTTAACTAGTTTCTAATAATGGTAATGAAATAAATCACATTTATGATTGTAATTTGGATGTATATAATTATGTATGTATATATTTTCAAAATTCCCGCGGCTCAATTATGCTTACTTTAGCAGAGCGAAATCTTCGCTGGTTTCGGGTGTATACATATGTATTTACCTTTCCAACGTCAAGAGTATTCAAGGTCACTGATTACTGCAAACATTACGCGCATGATAATCGGCTACAGTAGGTTTGTAAAATATTTATTTATAGTTTATTAATATTAATTTATAGTTTGTTAATTTATAATTTATTAATATTATTTTATAGTTTGTTAATTTATAGTTTATTTTACTCACCGTACAGCAACACGTAAGCACGATGAGAAATCCCTGTATAGCGCCCGCCGTACCGACCACCCAGGTGAGACGGATGAAGAGGATGACGCCAAATATGTTCTGGATACAAGGCAGGTAGACGCCGATAAGAGTGCCCATGCGGGCCGGGGGCGCCGGCTTGGGCGTGTCCGGGTCTGCGGTGGAGGCGGTCGGGATCGTGTTGGAGTAGTCCGCCAGCGAACTGAGGAATGTCGCCGCTCGCGGACGATCCTCAATTTCCTCCTGCAAATAAGCTTATAATGAATATAGTCTAAGGTATAAAAAATGGACATTTCAGGTAGTTCTGAATATGATCTTGTATCCAGAGGTAAATGTTCATAAACAGGTAACTGTAAATCCAGACAACTTTATCTTATCTACACATCGTTCTGGATTTGAAATTACTTATAGACAAGTACCTTTCTATGTAGAATTACCAGTTATCCTATTATTGCAGTTACTATAATAATTTCACAAAACTTGGCCATATTTGTATAATAGACAAGTAGATATAGCTGGCACGAAGCGTACAACATTGTTCGTGAGAGAGCGCAGCGATTCTGTGAGTGATCTCAGACAGAGATAAAGTTCCTTTGAGCTTCAATGCGGCTGGCCATAGTCTGCAGTAATCACTTAATCAGATATCCGTCCGAGTGACAGAGTGTAGCCTATTTGCGAACCTGGCTACTAACATTGTGATAGACCCTTGTTGGCGAGCCTTTCGGCTGATTGGTCACGTTGTCCGTTGTGTCCACAGTTCAATTCTCTTCCTGATTTATTAAGAGGCGGATCCAATTTTTGGGCTACGGTATGTCATTTAATATGTAAGTATAGTATTTACAAAACGTGCATTCATTTTACAGCAATAGATTTAAAGCGTTCTATTTTTAAGAAGCAAAATTATCTTTAATATTGTGACAGAAATAATCTCTCATAGTCTCCAAATATCTGAAAATATTTTGTCCGGACAAAAGCGAGTGGATTAGGAAGGTTGATTCGGTATCTGAAATTCTAATATTATAGCTTTTTTATTACTCGTACAGTTCGATCGTACGACTCGAGAGTGCGATCACGTAATGGACATAAATATACTTGTCGCTTCCCTGAGCACGTGAATCGGGATCAAATCTGGGATAAAAAGTAGAATTGGTAAAGAGAAAACAAAGACTAATTTATTCTATGTAAATTGGCACACGACGCATTCAATTTGATTGGAAGTATAATTTATATATTAAAAACATATGAATATGAAATGTTACGAATTATTCCAAACAAAATAATTACGTAAGTACATACCATATATGACAGAAAGTCATTGTTAATCTGCACACGTACAAGTAGTTCTCGAAAGTGTTGTTAAATAAGAACCGTTTACGTCACAAATGCAGCATTGTTGCAGTCGTTTTTAAGTGGATTACTTCAGCAACGGCTTTATTATACGCTAAACAGAATAAAATAAAGATATGACGATTATGTAAGCTGTTGTTTAAATTACATATTGTTAAGATATTTCTTCTTCAGTTTGATTGAAACTATTTCTAGACATGCGGTAGGCCACAATAGCTTAAGAAAGTTTGTTTTCAAGTGAACAAAACATCTCGTCTACATAACAAGGTGTCTGTAGAACGGATTAAATGGAGCATGAAGGTGAAATAAGGTAGTATTTGCAGTGAGATAAACAGAGGAGAACACAATGGCGTAAATATAGACGCGTGAACGTCGGGTAAACAATATAGGTACAAGGAATATCCAATACACCGGATGATTGAGACGCCTCGAACGGAAGTGTGGGCGTACTGTATCTGACAATTCACTGCGTTCAAGCTTTACATAATATTTATCTATTGCTCATATTGCATTGTAAATATTTGCTAATTTACCATAATTTGCTTTCATTATTTTTAACAATTATGCTTGAGTTTCTATCATTATTAAATAATATTGCAGACGCTGCTAGACGAATGACTGTCAAGTATATATTAAATCATAAAAAAGTAACACTATGCCTGTAATCCTCGACGGGGTAGATAGAGGTGCGTAGTACACTACCACGATCTGCCAGTTACGTTTAAGCCCCATGTAATAGGTAGTGAGTCTATTGCTATACAATAGGCTCAATTCCAGACTCCGAGTCACTACTAGAAATTCTAAATTAGAAGAATCCAATAGTACCCGACCCGTATTTGAATCCAGGACCTCACGATCGGCAGTCGCGTTTGCAACTACTCGACCAACGAGGCAGTCATTTAATTACTCAGAAGCAGCTAGTATTAAGTCATTCATAATTGTCTTAATGTTACTGCTAAAAAAGCATAATTCAATCTTATTAGTAATAAAAAGATATCGCAGTGTGCTAAGGACCCTCTGTAAGATGCGTTATTATTTCTACGTGTAATTATTCTCATGCTCTACTGCTTCCTCATGACCAATTCGTTAGTAATAGTAGGCAAATGCTAAGGCAGGTCACACAAGCACGAACAAACTCCAGATTGCTATTTGGGTATGAGGTAAAATTGTGATGTAATGTCAAACATCATTTTTCTGCTAAATTCAATTTTCCTGAAGAACTTCTGTCATTATATTTTAAAGAGGAAAAGAGAATCCCTTGGGCAGATTCTGTAGAGGCCACGTATCACAAACTTGTTAAACACCTGCTTTACTTTATGTAGGTACATTGGAAAATAGAGGTACAGTGTAAAATACGAACGTTAATTGTATTTGTTATATTTGGGAAATAGGTTTAAAGTATAAAATAAGTCAATTTACCACCACACGGTAACCAATTCTTTCTGGTAATTTCTATCCCTCACATGTCCGTGAGGAATGGTTTGCGCCTGGATGAATTTCACAATTAAAGCTTTAAAAGTTCGGTGTTTGTATTTATTCCTTCCGTTAAACTATTTATAAAACCTACAGCACTAAAGTTACTTCTCGTTACCGATTCCTTATATGTTGTCACATGGGATTTAACACGTACTAATAGGTACATGTCTAATTTCAAGGGAAGGAATTCTGCATAATTGAAAATAATTGTTTTTTGACATAGAAGTTTGAGTGAAATATTTTGTTATGTTTCTTTCTTTAAACTTCAGACGGAACGGCGACTTTACCATGCATATAATACTGTACTGAAGATTAACGTTTAAGCTGCCGTTAAAATTTTAAATGTTTCGGTGGCGATATTAAATGTAATATCACAAAGCCTGAAGGCAGATGGCGTCGCGGCCGGATTCTTAAGGCGGTAATTTATTACAACGTAAAATTTAAATCTAGACGGAGATTTAATTTCGCTGTATAGAATTAAATTCCTCTTGAGGTAATATTCATTTTCTTTTCGGTGAAAATATTAAACGTCATTTGATTAATATGCTTTGGCGGAAAAATTATTTACAAGCATAACCAATGAATGGAAATTGTTAAGTTGGAAATATAATCGTTATAATCGACCCATTATAATTCCACTGTTGGAATATGGGTCTCCTCTCATATTGAGAGGGTTAAGGCCTTAGTCTGC
>DWDT01002772.1:0-13240 GCA_018245595.1 Microceris scylla | reverse complement strand
GAAGATGGATGCAGTCTTTTCAAATATACATACATTTCAACCGACTACATAGTCTTAAGACCGGAACACAAATATATTTTACAGAGATATCAAAATCTTTACACCAGAACTATCAAAATACCAAAAGCGGTCTAATTAATTAGGCGTAGCATTCTACCTAAATTGGGATCAAATAGCCGTGTAATAATATTAATTTAGTTTTGAGGAAATTATTAGACGATAATATATAGATCATGTTTTCAATTATCGTGTAATAGAAACAGCCAGAGGCGGTATTATTTCTAGGTATCAGTTATGTAATTGTAGCACGCTTCACGGTCGACGTCGACCTCAATGTGACTAAGTCGTATCGAAATATAAGAAGGTCATTACATGAAATCACGTGTTCGGTCGCAACAGAATTTTATATAACGTTCCAACATAGTGCGTGGTGAGTTTTGCACATAAATTTTGAATATATATGATGTGCATATTCATATATGCTTTTAGACTTTTTAAAGGGAGGATAAATAACGTTTTTGTAGTCATGCAAAATCCATTTAAGAAGCAATTTATTTACCTACCATTTTTACATAATAAGTAAATTTACTATATATTTCAGGGTACATGTGTTGTTACCCGCGTCAGACCATATTACAATCTTTTAAAAAAGTTAACTTACTCAGTACTTAAATATTAACAATGTTTTTTTTATAATTCATATTGATAATAATTATATTTGTACCCGGTGTATGGCAATAAGCTCTCTCCTTATCACATTGGACCTATAATAATTATAACTGGTCAAAACTGGGAGTATTACATTCTCTGCTTACTCCTTCGAAGAAATATATAAGCTTCATGTTACCTTTTCCTCTTAATATTTATAACCACCATTTGTACGGGCAGCTAACTGCTATATTCCTGGGTCGCGATCCCGCTCTGGCAAAGTTAAAATACTAAGCATTTATATTTTGAAATACCTCCAACATTAGGAAATGCGCCACTTAAAAGTGGAAATTGCAAGAATTTTTTACATGCTTTAAAAAGAGATTTATTTCACTAATATATTTTTATTTGTCTTTTTTTTTAAAAAATCATTTATTGACTTAAAAAGCTAAAATTTTAATATTAACATTGGTATACATGATCTGTCATGAATAAATAATAATAATAATTACATATCGTTGTAACAACTTCCAAAACGATTTCCTTTAATTCGTAAAGTTAACTTGTTTAAGAAGTAGTACAGACGAACAGATGTTGACGCGTTTAATATATTGCTCGGTAAAGTCATGTAGAGTTAAGCCGTTGAGTTTAACTTGTCACTCTAACGAAGGGATGTTTAATTAGGGACATAAACATGATCACGCGTTAAATCCTTAAAGAGTGTAGACGCAAGGTGTCATCTGGTTTCGTCAATAGTTTTTACGGTGAAATAAATAAATACTGTTGCTTGTGAATGATTGCCATTTTAAAATTCGGCTGTTATAAATTGTAATTATTGCATGTGTTATGTGCCGAATAAATTTTTTTTATGTATTTAGATAACTAATCAATTATTATGAAATAAATAATCATATTAAATTTATATAAAAAAATTTTAAATAACAATTACTATATGTACCTATTACCAGTGCCTTATAAAAAGTCGTTTTATTTATTTGAGGGCAATAAAAACTCTTCAGTTCATGAGCTTAGAGGCTTAGGAGAGTAAACAAATGAAAGTGACATAAACGGAATGTACTTAACAGAGCCAAACCAATGTAGAGTCGATATTGATCCACGTCCGTTTGTGAGATTTATTTGAGAACCAGACGTACATTTCAACCCGTCGTAGTTAATTATAGAGGTTATACACGCTAGTTAATTATAGAGGTAATTCATAATCTGTTAGTCGTGTAATAATAAGTTTATTGTTAATATAACAACGTCCTACTACTACAATGCCAGTTTTCGAAAAATATTAAATGTCTGAAACTAATCTTTCTCCTGATATTAATATTGCCTCCTGAATATAAACAAAAGTAATAGAAATTCTACCTTTTTTCTCCCTTTCTTTTCATTAACAAGAGAAGAATACCAAACGAAATCGTTCATCTCACAAGACGTTTATATTTTTAAAAAGCTGTATTGTTTAACATTGCGACGATGCGGAAACGCTTTTAAACAAAACAAATACATTTATCTTTCGCTCGGTATAATATTACTCTTTCAACTCTCGAAATATTTAATATTGTTGAAACGAAATGAGGTTTTCAATTTGGTCAATATTTTGAACTTTATGTTTTAATTTAGTTATATTTAATAAAAAATGCGAAAGGCTGCAGGCAGATGCTGGATGCGACAAGCCGAGGACAGGGCGCGATGGCGCTCGTTGGAGTAGGCCTATGTCCAGCAGTGGACTGAGATAGGCTGATGATGTGATGTGATGCGTGATTTAATAAAAAATGCCTACACGTGATTTACAAATTTATCTGCTTAAGTGATTTAGGTGTGTATGTAGAATTGATGAGAAACTATTATTATTAAATTTATACCACCTCTAAGTGGCCTTAAAACAAATCCTATTAACACCGGAAGGTAACGGCTATGGAAATTCTGTCAAGATAATTCTGAAGATAATTTCAGTTATGGATAACCTCGGATATTTTAACGTAAAGGCGTTGTTACCCCATAGCTTTGAAGTTAATAATTACTTCCGGTCATTAATATAATGAGATAGAAAACTTGAGAGACACAATAGATAAGGGTTATAAGAGACAGAGGGCTTTATTAATAATAATAATGAGGTCACCAATTTTAAAGTTTCCCATCTCGTCTGAGTACTAGTTTTTTAAATATACTATGCTCTTTTTCTATTATATCATCATACCAGGTACTTTATGGCGGAGGCAAAAAATCCTTATATATCTGACGTGATTTTTTTTAATTCATCACTTCCTTCATACATACTCGATAGCTTAAAAATACAATAGGTACTACAAATTACAGACACTTCTATTCTATCCACTTCTTTATTCATGTTGAATGAGTACCATCGCAAATAACAAAGATATCTGCTGTTAGACTTCTATATATTACAGGACTTTAGCTAAATGTATAATGAAATACAGAGACATGGTCATCTGACGATCAAATGAGGCAGGGCCTAAACTATGGTAACGCGACGGCGAATAAGCTACATATATGTATATGTACATATACTCGTAAATCTGTATTCGTATGGATATTTTTAATGCATATTTGTAAACTATTAACTGCCTCTATAGTTGGACATGTGGTTGCAAACGCGGCTACCGATCTAGATGTCCTGGGTTCCATCCCCTGGTTGGGTACTATTGGATTTTTCTATCTTCAAATTTCTAGTATTGACTCGGTGTCTGGATCTGTGCCGGAAGCATGACAACAGGCTCACCACTAATTCCATACTGGGATGTAATCGTAACTGGTAAAATTAATGTACTACACTCATCTGCGCACCTACTCAGGGTGTGTGTGTGATGTTATTTTCATCTATAACCTAAATAAGAATTTGTCCTAAAATAATTTTATATATTATCTATAATTATTAATCTAAAAGACCATTAACTGTTGTAAATACAATCTTACTAAGTTTATTTTCCCCTTACACCAGACCTTGCCCCTCACTCACACAAAGCTTATAATTTCTTAACCGAAACAGTCTTTAAATACATAAAAAGAACATAAAAAGGTCGATTCACACTGACTGGATAGAGATTTGAACGAGTTTCCTATACAGTGCAGAATCGTAAACATTGTTCTAACAAACATAATGTTCGGGTACCCTCATGACTTTATTTAGGGCCCAACGTTTTATAGACGAATATAAACTGCTAATTTTAGCGAATGCCCGTTTTATGCCGCCATTGTCTGCGCTGAGTGCTAAAAAATGGCGAATAAATAGGCTTATTGAATTGTTATTGTCATCACCGTCATCGTCAATCCTTTTATGTTCCACTTCGATTTGGGTCTCTTCTGTGACATTGTTTATTGCTCCGTTGTTCGACACGGGTTATTTTAAAGTGAAATATTGTATTGTAGTTTTCTACAATATCCATCTTTAGATCGACGTTAAATAGTAACAAAGTTAAGAAATATAGTTTTCCAAGTGGACCAACTATCAGTTGGGAGGCTTCACACCCCTTAGAGAACATTTTAGTGAATCGTGAAGTATTGAGATTGTATCTGAACGTTTTTTTTCATCCTTATGACGTTTACGCTTCTCTCCCAAGTGAAATTTAATATCAAAACGTATATAAATGTAAATTTAAACTGGAAAGCAGCGCTGTGGTAGAATGAATTATAAACCACTGACGTACACTACTTAATAATTCTTACTCATTCATCCATTGGTTCAAATAATTGCACTACTTAAGATGACCTAGATACACTAAATATGAACATTGGGACAAAATATTTAGGAATTTTTTTTGTATATGTATATGTTTATGAAAAATTTATGCATTTGTTTGCGCGGGGTCTTTCTGTCCGTTTGCTTTCTAAGCGAAATGGAACGTTCAAGGTTTTACATACATATAAGTTAGTAACACCTACGCGTTTTACCTTACTACACTTAGTCATTTAAGTATTCATTCAACGATATTATGCCATTTCGTTTTATGATAACCAAGCAGCCATTTTGCCATTACAATCCCCATATAACGATATAGAAAAACGATAAAAACTTTAATAATATTATCCGACAGCTAAATTTCTTGCTAATTTCATCCGTTTCAAATCGCTGCTACTGAATATTACCGAAGATGGGATACAGTTCAGCGGTAATTAGGCTGTTCCGAAACAAAGTGAGCTGAGATCTTGAATCTACATATACCATGATACTCACAAAATGCATTGTAATAAGCTATTGTATAAATTCTGTAGTAAGATTACAGAGCATTTTGTATAAGTATCAACTTAGAGCCCCATCAGATTGCATCGGATCCAAATTTCTCGATACAAAACCATAGGATGAAAATTGTGTAGAGGTTAGTACAGGATAAATATAGTCAGGAATGTTTTTATTTTTGTACTGTTTCCGATATTACCACCATAGGTTTTCTTTACACCAAATCCCTTGAGGGTAATCAAAGAGCACAGAGTAACAAATATCTTCATGCTTACAGACCAATAATACTTCTTCAACATTTATCATTCTCTTCATATAAGCGCGCCATTTCTGTGATTTTTGAGTCCCCCATCAGTCAAGACTAATAATAATTATACTTGACAATTATAACTCTAATTATTATTAGCGTTTATAGTACGCTGTAAGATGTATTTCAGTCTGCTTTTACAATACTTGAATCAGTCGCTTATGTGGTTACAATTAACTGATTCGTACCTTATGGGTTGCGTGAACATTCAATATCCGATTTTTTCTCACCCATTTATCCAGTTTTTAAGTAAAAGTTAGACCGGTCAACTATATGGCTATATTTGTGCATCGCTAACACAGTCCACAGGTGTGAAATTATGAATATAATTTTTCTTTCTGATCCGCAATACGGTTATATTTTGCAGAGTAAACATAGCACACGTACATTTTGAACCTGTTTTGTTTTCGCGTAGCAATAAGCAATTCCGACATCATCACTCCAGGTCTTACTTAGTAGATACCTAAAGAGCATCGTGTGCCAAATATGTTCGGGTATAAATACGGCTTAATAATAATAACACCTATCAATTATATTTTCCGTGCCCTTACTAATTGGTTTGGCGTGACCACAATTCATGTTTCAGTAGTATTCCTCCCTATTAGCCGTCATGTCGACATTTACCCACGTCATAAAACACAATTTTTCCGCATTTCTGCTTTATTTTCCAATATTTATCTTCCCACGCTTAGTATTCTATCTCCCACGTTAAATCACTATTATTATATAGACGCCACGTTTCGAAAAGGCAAGACTGGTATGCACGAAAATGTTTTGAAAACATTTTGAATGTTGGCCGAAACTTCGAGAACCTTCGGAACTTTAAAAATCTTGCAAAGAAAATATAATATCATAACCCATTATTTTATGAGACTTAAAATTTTTGACTTAAAAAGCGAAGCGGTGGTAGCATCATTTTGATGTACAAAAAGTGTTCTTATGAACCAATTTTGAATAAATGAAATTTGAATTTGAAGTTGCCACAGTCCTACAGGACATAATCCTCTGTGTTCTAAATTCAAACTTCTGTAATCTACGAATATGTTCATGTTATTCACAGTTAAATATGATAGTGGTATATACCACTATATACTAAATTAAACACTTATTAAATTTTTAACTTAAAACTATTAAATAGTAATTAAATATGAATAAAATGATTAGTGCAGTTTCTTTATTTATAGGAATGTTTCCTGAGTTTACTTAAAAGTAAGCTGTTTAAATATTGGAAAACATTCATCAGGTTGAAATGCTGGCAACATTGGTTTTCAAAAAAAGGCACTTATTTATAAAGCAATTTGAAAAATCCCAAAGCATCACCTTTTGTTCCGGCCAGATTACAAAACCTTTTCATATTTTATATTAAATACAACCTTAATTTAAAATATTACTCTTTTCATTTTTTAAATTATTACACGCGTATTTTGATTATAATAAACGTGGCTTTAGCCGTGTCTTCCCACGATGCTTATTACAATATAGCGAAATAATTAGAAGACAAAACAGTTCGGAATCAACCAACAATATTTATGTAGCTATATTTTAAATAAGGGGGTGTAATTGGTTCCAACCACCATCTCAAGAACAAAAGCTAACCTCACCTGCACGTGGTACACCCTGCTATAACAGACGAGGCTCTGGCGACCGGCTGACTGCGGTACAACGCAGTCTAAATAGGCACGACTAAATGCCCTGGCCGCCGACGAGCACCAGCGTCGGCGGTGCGAAAAGATGTGCCCTGCGATCTCCAACCCGCATGGCCCAGCGTGGAGATTACGGGCATAAACTCCCTTTTGAGGAGGCCTATGTCCAGCAGTGGACTAAGATAGGCTGATGATGATGATGATGATGATTTTAAATAAATGATGAAAATGTAAAAATATTGCTGGATATGGCGTCTATGTATCCCGAACACTACAATGTAGAACTTAATCAACGCGAATAGGTACTCGTTAGGCGAGCATGTTACACCCTAAGCTACGCTTTTGCTTTCCATCAGGAAAGATTATGACCAAGATTAAATAAACGGGTATTCGCCAATTATGATGATGATGATGATGTCGTGCAATCGATTATTTCTGCAATAAAACAAAAGCATTACATTTTAAATACGTTTTCAATAGAAACTCTCAATTGGCGACTACCACAATATTTAATTTTATTTACAAAGAGTAGATATTAAGTAGGTACATTAGAAGAAAAAAATATAAATACAACTTGATCGGCATTAAGTTTAACAGTTTTATTTATAGCGACGACATTGGCGCCAAAATGTCTGGAAGTGCGACGCTATCCTAGTACTCTAAACATATTTCGTGGGCGAAATAATGCAGTTACCAATATATTTACTAAAATGCTCATTCAAGTAAGTTATGTCTTAAAATACGAGTTGCATTTTTATTCTTTATAATTCAACCGATGTCAAAGCAATTTGCATACCTACTAGTAACAAAATGGCTCCAGAGGGTCTGATATGAAATATTACGCATTCTACGGAAATTCATAGATTACTCATATCTACATAATTATGTTCTCTTTGATAGCACCAACTTGTGTTAATGTTTTTTACCAAGAATTCAGTGGTATATAAGGTTACTTTTGAATATACACATATATTCCCAAAAATATAAGGATTAACGTTGTTATTATTATTATTATTATACTATCACGCTAGGTCCCTTGCTAGGCAGAGACCACCGAGTGCCAAACACCTCTATCTTTACAAACCTGACGTTTCCCCTTTATACTTATTACTCCCTTCATACCCGAACGCCGGTTTCACAGACTTGTAACATTCCCATCAGAAGATTGACGTGATATCGCTAATTAGTCTAAGTCAACAATATTCTAAGTGTACTTATACTAATGTTTAAATACAGTTTGGCTGTATAGAACGCTCTGTATAAAGTTAGTTTTACCGTATGCAGCTATGTTTTTGCGTTACTATTGGCAGTAATAGCCGGGTAAGCTGGTCCATCGGATCTTTCAACAACAAATATATAAACTGTGTTGTTGTGTGATGTTCTTAGCGATTTATATTAAGCGAACAGACTGTATCAAATGATTGATATTGATTACTCAATAACTTATATGTAGAAAAATGACTGATTTTTATTCTCTAATTTTAATGATTACAGTGTTTAATGTCAAGTACTCTTTCAACGTTTTTAAAATGCAAACTATATCAAGCATACTTTATACCTTTAGCTTTTAAGCTCACCTGCAACAATGTAAAAATTATTCAGATGATATTTTCATAGAATTTAACCTCGATTTTATTCTAGACTCTTCCCTGCCGGTAGCTGATTTATTCTGTAGATGGCGGCGCCAGGACGTCTGGCGTCCCGAACCCGCGTACTGACGATCCACAACATATTTATCGCTTTCCTAACATATCCAAATGTTTCTTTACAATTTATTGTCTGTATGGTGATTAAATAATTGTTTATGAACTTTCGGTGTTTTCGATTTAAGATACACTGAGACAACAGACTTCAACGGATATAAATTATACTATGTAGTCGTTCTGATTCATACTCTGACTGACTCGTCAATCGATTTCTATGAATTTCGTTCATATGTTTCGCTTATTACTGGTTAACACAATTGCTTCTTCTTCAATTAACCTATATTTGTCCTTTATTTAGAAAGGGTTACGTAGAGTAATCAAACAGCAGCCCACTGGCGGATTTCATTATAATTATGTAGAAACCTGGGCTTTGCTCATTGTGTAATTTAAAGTCTAGAACGATACTTTTTTGTAAGAGTAAAAAATATTTTCAATTTAATAATGTTTGTATCAACGTGAAACACTGCTTGTTCAACTTTTTTTTATAGAATAGGGGGAAAACGAGCAAACCGCTACTAATACTGTACTAATGTAGGATCGTTTATGTCAAGCTAATTAGTTAGTAATAGAGTTCATGGAGTTTATATTACCATAACAATAAATACTAGTAAATGTAATTATTTAATTCGTAATAATAGTCATTAGACAGTGTAGTTCAAAATTTATGAACATTTGTATTTTGTTTCAGATTCCATCAACAACAATGACTAGTTCTTGCAATATAAGCGTGATCATACTAGTCTGTATGATCGCGGGCGCCTTGGCCAACCCCGTCAGGCGCGCCCCGGACTTGGAAGCCCGTCGCCGAAGTGCTATTGACAGGAGTATGATCAGGTAAATATTTTACTCCCAGGTGTTCTCCTAAGTTGACTTAAGTTTTTAAGTTAAGACTTAAGTTGGCAAAAACCCCCCACTAACCGGTATCTTGTTCAATGTAGCAGTGTGTCGCTTAAAAACGTAGTTATAGATATAATAACCAGCGAAAAGGTTGTAATTAGTCATTAGTCTAGTGGTTAGTGCCTTTGAATTTTGATCTGAAGATATTTGGTCCGATTTGTACAGAAGACAAATATGTAAGTGGCGCTTTTGTGCGTTTCGCCCGAGTCTGAGTGTAAATATGTATATAGAAATAGCAGCTGTCTGGTTGAAAGCTGTTGTTGCCTCGGGAAAAGAAAATCGTGTACGATCATGTGATCTCATGTCAGTGACCCCGAGACATAGGAACGTGTAGATAATATGAGTCGTATATTTTACAACTGCCTACCACATACGTCAAGTGCATAGTGTTACTTCTCCAAAATAGTCTTAATCAGATCTGCCAAGTTCAAAAGCAAACAATAATTATACCTGTTGTCTGTTAATACGGAACTAGTCAAAGGCCGAAGACCTCAATGAGTTCTTGAAAAAAAAATCCTGACATACGATCTTCTTCCAGGTTTGGTCGTTCATACCCCCCGGAGCCATCAGCAGCCGAGTTACGCGACGCATTCCAGCGACCCACCCGCAGAGGAAACAGCTTCTTACGCTTCGGAAGATCACAACCCGTGACCTTGACCGCCGACGATCTGATATCTCTCCTCAGGGCCTACGAAGATGACTACGAAACTCCCGTTTCAAAACGCGCATCCACCGCATTCGTTAGATTCGGACGCGACCCTAAATTCATCAGGCTGGGCAGATCTGGAGATGATGAAAAGAACGGATATGAACAAACTTCGGAGTTAGTCGTCAGCGGTTACCCTCAGAGGAAGAGCAGGGCTCGTGACCATTTCATCAGACTGGGCAGAGACAGCGAGGAGCTGAACGATGTTGAAGAGACTCTCGATGAAAGAAGGAAGAGATCCACTGACACCGAATGCCATGAATGCCTTTTGTAATCAGTTCAATTGTTGTCCCTATCCCTCCGTCATTAAAGCCAACTCGTCGCTGTCTCAATTAACTGTAATTGTTTATTTAGATTATATAAGTGTAATTCAAATTAAGAAATAAATGTAACTTGATATAACATATTGAAATTTCTGTACTTGTAAATATATATATTACTAAACTACGTCACGTTTACATATAGTTAGTTGCTTTCTTTTACACACACTATCTACTAGTTTAGATGCCGTATGAATTAAACAATCCGGATGATGTCCCACAAAATAAAGGTATAATTGATTTGGAACATTTTTTTAAATAATTTATTTCATTTATTGTAATAAATTTAACTAAATAAACTTTTATAAAAATGTTATGCAATAGTCCTCATCTATAGATTTTATTATTACGAAACAAATTAAACTCTTTCTCTTTTTAAGATGATATCTGTTTAGAAATTTTTTAATATTCACAAATTCTTAAAATAAATGGTCGATACTGTTTTTAAAGTAATAAAAAGTAAACGTTTAATATAAAAAAGTATTAATGATATATAATAAAAATTTTAGCAAAGCGTACTGTTTTAGATATATAAATATATCTGTTAATAGAAGTGTTTAAGAACTATAAATGTTTTCTGTTAATATATAAATACCTTTTATTTATCTGATCGAAATACATATACACAAACTCTTATCAAATTATATATATCTTGTTTGTACACTACATTAGGCAAAAATTATATATTTATTTATATAATACTAAAGACATCTGATTCCGTTCCCAATAAGTCAAAAACCCAGTACAGGAAACACAGTAATACGCATATATGTATATATGTTTTTAAAAACACCTGTGATAAATTATATTTTATGCTGAAACAAGAAATAAATTTAAACTATATTATCTTGGGTTAAAAGACAGTAAACAGAGTTATTAATACATAGAAGGTTGCAACTTAATTCAAAGGGATAACTTTGGGTTTTTAACCCTTATGAAAGATAGTTAAAAAAATATATTGTTCTATTTCATTAAATCAAATCAATTAATTATTGTTGTTTCTACTACGTAACTCAATTATTTACTAGGAAATCGATAATTACTTCTTAACAATTGAGTAAAGATAGAAACTTAAAATTGAAATAAATAGACCAAGTTGACATTAAAATAAATAAACTTATTTGAACGAAAATATTAAAATGTTCTTATCAGTAGATAATGATATTGAATATAAATTTTATCTTAAATATTACTATAGGATTTCCAATTTCCATTATAACATGAATGTGAATTAATTTGACATGGCGAATGGTTCGTAAAAGAGTTTTTCTATATGATCTTTTAGAACTTCATGCTGAAATATTTTCCAAGAACCGACGTGTTAATAAAAATATCCCCGTTTAAAATTATCAATCAGAAAGTTACATTATAAAGACAGAAATCTATTCTCTCCCTCTTTATCTTCAGCTAATCTCTCTCTGTACGCTATCGATTGGTTTCAATTTGAGGCATAGACAGTATTTGTCTATTGTTAACTTACATTATTTTTTCAATTATCATTTACTTTTTATTTCATTTTCATTGCGTTTCATAGTCTTCTTTATCGACATATATTCGGCTGATATAAATACACACTGCTTTTCCTGCCATATTTTCTATAAAATAAGTTATATTTATGTTCCTGATTAACCATTTTTTATAAATATATCCATTTTTAAGTTTACTTTTCATAGTTTCTAATAAATTATAATGCAATTGCTTATTATTTTCACATCTTATGGTGTAAGTATCCGAACATAAGGCTGGGTACACACGTGTCGGGTACTTCCGCCCTATTTATAAGTTCATTGTCACATACATACACATTAACATACAATAAGTACATAAATATTTACTTATTAAATACAGATTTTACGCTATTATTGATTATGTACCAATTGTTGCAAGACTTAATAAATGGCATCACTATGTAAGATGTTTTAATCTTTGTTTTTTAACATGCACTCCCGTGGTTCTACCCGTAATTCTGTTACCTCTTAATACTTACTAATTAAAAGGAATAAAAAATATTAGGACTTTGAAATTTGCGATATAATAAAAGAAGTCAAATATTCTTTTAATGAAACTTAATCAAACTCACAGGCCACTTTCTTGCCCTAATTTGCGCCTATCCAACTTCCTCGAGCAGTGCGACCGGACGTTTCGTTTGTCGTACGAGTATACGATCCATTTTTCATCATAAGTTCCAATCCAATTCAGAATCCCTTCATTTGTGTGCCTATTCAATGAGTTAAACCAATTTTTATAAAGATATTCTTGTTGTTGTATAGGAAGCTGTGAACTTCCTAGTTCACAGTTTACCTCCTTTACGAATTTTTTAACGTAACATGACGCCTGTAATCGTCGAAAGGATAGATTTTCTTATCTTTTCAATTACACTTTACCGAATCAGCATTGCTTTGTTCATTACATGTAGTTGACGAACTTGTTTAAGATGAATCTGCTTCTAATATAGCTATTAACTAGCGTTTTCTACTTCAACTCCAATTAGCCAAGCAGATTATTACTTAAATCGAAATTTCCAGAACGAAAGCGTTCAGATCAAAAACGCAAGCAATGATCGATAGCAGCTACTAGTAACTGCTACTTGCACGTTGGCCATTCTTTTCGCAGGAAATATATATTATTTACATACATAACAACACTCCTGTACTGGCCCGAAAGGGTAGCTGAGGTCAGTGGTACACTTCCATAATTCATCAAATATTTTATACCTATACATCTCACCTGAATGCTGAAATTCTGACCTGGAAATCTGGACCTGGGAATACAACTGCAGTCGACCGATTGCAATCGAATTATATATACA
>DWDT01002771.1:0-13241 GCA_018245595.1 Microceris scylla | reverse complement strand
CTCCTGTCCATTGCTGGACGTAGGCCTCTCCAATGGCATGCCACTAAGCTCGATCTTCACCTCTTCGCATCCAACCACTACCAGCCACTTTGCGTATATCGTCATTCCACCTATGTAGCTGGGGGCCGTTTTACACTACGTTTGTCAAGTCGCGGTCTTCAATTTTCTTATATGCTGCCCAGTCAAGCTGTATTTTTCAGCAGGCCTCCCTCTCGAAGCTGTTTCTACCAAACTGCAATTTTCGCCCGAGGTAGACATAGTCCTGTACAACTTCGAGAGGGACCCCATTAGGAGCAATCGGCTCCGGGAGGACATGTTATTGTTAAAAATTATCAATTAAATTTAATTGCCAAAAATAAATACAACTGTCTATTTTTTATCTGCGCGCAGCTAATTTAACAGGTAACAGTTATCTGTTCATACATATAATTATAAAAAAAAAACTCTAGCCTGTTTTAAACATCACGAAAAAACGACTGAGTTAACTATGTCGAATATAAATACATATAGAGATAGATTGAAGCTTCTTTTGAATATAAATATATGGATAGATGGAAGCTTGAATGAACAAAATAGGTTGGCTGGAAAGATGACGGCTTCTTGGGTTATTTTAATTAATAAAAAAAAAATGATCCAGAAAAAACAAGGTACATGAGAATTATGCAACATTTTTAGTCCAGGTATGTTACCAGCCAGTGTATTTTAAAACGCCAAATTCAGAATACTTCCTTAGACATATATCTATCTCGTATTTGGTTATAGCTCTACTCGTTTTGTTACTGGTTTGACCGGTTCCGTGCGGGCCTAGTGCGTGGATACGCTTAAAAAGGTCTTTCATTGAAATTGGTCGAAAAAATAACGGTCAATACTGAGACATACTGAGGGACATCTTTGTTCCGTAACCAAGTACCTACTTAAAGTTTTTCAATTCTTTAACTGAAAACTTTTTCAGGTTGATATGTAAAATAACTAGTTTATGCTATTTTAAAAGCTTGTACATTTGAAATAATAAGTACATACTTAATATAAATGCCGTTTTTTATATATTTTGTGCAAGCGAGTCATAAACTTATTTTACGGATCACTAACCCTTTTTTTTTTATTCTGGAAAGCTTATTAATTTTACTAACCGGTTTGACGACTTTATATCTTTTGTTAGTTGAGTAATAGCCAGTTGTGTTTGGAGGTTACGTAATTTTGTTACAAAAACTCGATAGATACCTATTGTACTACACATTTATCTGTGCGTGCCGCGTTAGAGTCAATTTTCACCAGGGCAGAGTCGAAGCGACCCGTCGCGATATACAATATCACGTAATAATAATTTTAATAGTATATTCAGTTCTATCTCTATTAACTAACGTGCAAATTCGTATACAGAAAATTGACGATGCAGCTATACATTTTGCTTTATAGAAAATAACATACAAAAAAATAACAATGCAGTTATACAACTACGTCTATCTTTACATTTTCTGTATACAAATTCATCGTTAATAATTATTATTCCAATCGTTTTAGTCGATACATCGGAATATAATGATAATCGATTATCTTTGCTACCAAATTGAAATAGAACATCTTACAATCTAAGAATTAAAATGAGCAAAGGTAAGAAGGCATTTTTTGGACTTATTAAATAACAATATGATATTGATATTATACAAAAGAATTCCTTAGGTACTGAATTTAATAATATAGATAGTCCAAATATACATGTTCATTTTATCTTAATGTTTTAATAGTCGTAGTTAAATGTCTGTACTTAATATATTTTAAGGCAATATACATAGTTTATTATACTCGTTTTGACATGAAGCAGAATGTTTAGTGACGAATCAAAATGGCGGACAGTGAATTCGAGGAAATTGTATTATTATTAGATAAAAATTAATAAAAGGGACAAAATAAATACTGTACGTAACCTTGAGATTGCTGTGTGATATTAAATTACTTGAGTGTTTAAATTATTTCATCGCGATATTAAGAGAAAAGAATAATTAAATATGTATTTTTAAAATTGACTATATATTTTGTTAAATAGATAGGTAAGAATACACTTTTTTAATGTATATGAAATCGGATAGTCATATTCGTGTTTTTATGGTTTAGCGTTAATTATTTTTATGACTTTAATAATATACCTTTTTATTAGTCTTTAATCGTTTTTTTTTACAATTGGCGTTCAGAATCGTGCCTGATTTTAACGATTTCAAAATAATTTTTATCAAAACTGTTAATATTAAGAAATACCTTTCTATGTTTGGACATTAAACTCACTGGGTCGATTTCGATGAAATTTAATTTGGACATAGTTTGAGCTTTGTTATTCAAATCTAACGTTTTATTTTTCAACAATGACATGATAAGTTCAGTTTGTGTTCGTCACCGTTTTCACCTTGATTCAAGATGGCGGGCACCGGTAGCACAAACAATGCTTCGGTTTTCGGCTTTTGTATATAAAATGTAAGTCCATAATTGGCTGTAAGTTAAGATATATTTATGGTCACATTAAGAGCTGTGGATTTTGTTACAAAATAAATAAATAAATAAATAAATTTTCACACGTTTATTTTATAGAATTCTTTTCTGTTATCTACATGATGTATCACATTGCTTTACTGGATAAATGATGTCAGATATTTTAATAGACAAAGAAAATAACTGACATCTAAACATATTAAGAAATCGGTTAATTAATCAATTAACTGGATTATTCATGATAATGTAATGATATTACTATTGTTCTGACATTCGTCATCATTATCGACCCTTTTTATCGCTCCACTGTTGAACAAAGGTCTCTTCTGAAATCTCTGACCAAATGTAGTTTAGTAGATTTCACACACCTAGAACTTTTTACACCTGCTTTTAGAGTTTATGTATATTTTATATGGTATGATTTATTATTATTATTATATTTTAATTGTGAGGTTGTGACTGTATCTATTTTTATTTAAATTACAAATATTTTATTTCAATAAAACTCGATGATATTCAATCGATATTAATCGTGCATCGATGCCTTTGATTCGATGTTAGCATCGATGTCAACATCGATGTTTTTCCAATATCGATCATCCGTATGTCCAGGTGCGGCGGCGCAGGGCGCGGCGGCGGGCGCGGGGCTGGCGCTGGTGGCGCCGGCGCTGGGGCAGCTGGTGGCGGCGCACGCCGCGCACGCCGCGCACGCCGCGCACGCCGCGCGCCGCGCCGCGCACCTGCACGCCGGTTCGTACGCACACCGCACACACACACACACACTATACACTATACACACACGCTACGCTGCCTACATGTACCTGCGTGCATCCGTCGCACCGCCCTTCCTGACCGACTTCGCCTCCTAGCTTCGAGGAATGTTTTCCGATAAAGTTTGTCCACCCTTCGAAATCGACCGGTTCGATGTGGTGACCGCTGTCCGAAAGGGAAGTGTGACATATGTATTGTTACTACGAGGCGACGGCTCGGCCGAGAGACGGGCTAATTCATCGTATTCATCGATGCGGACTTTAGATATTTTCGATTATAAATAATAAACGACTAATAATCGACCCATTACACTAGTATATGATACATCCGTTGCCGGGAAAAAAATATGTACCTATAAGTAAAACTTTTTCATCAGCTTTAGTTTTTCAGTTACAGCTACATACGTTTAAAACAGAAAAAACAAATATTTATTTAAAAAAAAATATTTAAAAAAATTTATTTAATCATTGGATTCTAAAGAACTTTGCTTTAAAGCTCTTCTATTATGGGTTGACTTAGGGAAATGTTCAGACATCAGTTTCGTATTCCGGAAACCCCGATAGCGTTCTTCTATCACGCGTAAGTCCTAATGCATGATGCGCTCTCCTTGCTTGTCACGTATATCTCCTAAATTTTCCGAAAAACCGCCCAGGTGACTATGGAGAAAGTGGAGTTTTATACTCATTGCATCCCATATTTTTAATTGAAAAAAAAAAGTTTCGACAACTTCAATATAATTTTCTGATTTCATATTTCCAAGAAAATTCTGCATCGCAGAGACGAAGCTGTCCAAGCTATTAATTCAAGTTCAGTCATAAAATTACTAAATTGAGAATTTTTCGTAAGTTGTCGAATTTTGTGGCCATCAAAAATCCTAGCTTTAATGTTTTCAATAGTGAGCTGAGGAAATTTTTCATAAGTCTAAGAAAAGCAATCCCCGCCTTTATCAAGTGACTTAACAAACTGTTCCATGATGCCCAATTTTATATGCACTGGCGGTTAATGGCGGATTATTTTGTTTTGAGAAAAGCGTTTCGACTCATTTCATATACCTTCAAAATTAGCATGATTTGGTGATGAGCTTGGTGTCAGTGTCAATTTATGATGGTGTTTCTTCTGAGGGTCCAGATATATTTTTAGACAGTAAAAAGTCAGGTGAATGTTGCACTAGAAGCTGAACACATCTGGTATTTGGGTAAATTATTGCCATTTAGCGCGATTTTTCGTGTTCATGTTCACGCTACAAAAGTAACAGTCATCGAGATCATATTGTGGTTCTCGTCAAATAGTTGGTGTTACAAATTTGAAGGCACCACCGTTCCTCTACAACCATTTTACCACTTTTTCATAATCTTAAATATTCAACACACTATGTACAAACACAATTAGGCGCCCAAGACTTGTCATTTTTATCCAATGACATTTTAAAATACAGACTAGTTGTTTTTAACCAACTCTCATATAACATTCCAACAATTCTTAAACATATACTTTCCGCAAATGTACCAAAAATTATTTGGATTGTTGAAACAGCGTCTCCTTGAAGTACTCATGTCCTAAAAACTCTTGATATTAATCTTAACACAGTAAAATATGCACATTATTGACCAATAACTAAAGAAAATTATAAAAATAAAAATCAAAGGAACTTGAGCTGCACAAATAATTTTGATTAGATATGTCGAAATAAGTCATGAGTTAACATTGCTACCCATAAAATTCGCGGCAACAGACAAAAATTAAAATTTTGTAAAGTAGTGAATATAATTGCACTGTTGGAATTATGGGTCTCTTCTCATATTGAGAGAGTTAAAGTCATAGTCTGCCATGCTGGCCAAGTGCGGGTTGGCAGACTTCACACACCTTAGAATTATTATTTTTTCTATAATTTCTAAGATGTGTAGGTTTCCTCACTATGTTTTCCTTCAAGTGATAAAAGCTAGCAAGTTTTTGTTAGCAAGTGAGTGCAAGCAAGTTGTTTGTTAGCAAGTGATATTTAAATTTAAAACGCACATTTTTTGTAAAGAGGTGTGCGCCATGGATTTGAACCCGGCACCTCCGGAGTGAGGAGCTGAATTCTTAACCACTAGGCTATCACTGCTTTTCGATTTTTTTTTAAATTAATGAATTAAAAAAATGTGATGTTTAGATACAAACTTGATTTGATATGACATGAATTATTTTTGAACGTGCAATAAAATATCAAATGTGTACTGATAAGATGTTGCGTTACAAACAATAGGTATGTCGAATGTAAACTCGACGGGCTCGTCGCAGCCCAGCACGCCCAACAAGACTCAGTCGTACAGCGAGTACATGCTCTCTCTACAACACAAACTCGCTTCTATATCCAACAGCGTAAGTAGCAAAGTTTTATGCATGGTGTACATACATATGTCCACGTGTGATAATATGTTATGCAGTGTGGTATCTGTGCCATCTGCACTGCGTAGTACTATTGTTGTTTTTGTACATATTGAAGTTTAAAATATAACATCTTTATAATTACACTTTATTCCTATATTTTCACGTGTATGTCTTTATATTGTAAATGTATTATATAAATATAAAAATTTAAAATATAAAGAAACGTGTATATAAAATATAAACATTTTGAACAAGTTTTATAAACGTTTATTATACGCACGAATGAGTGTAATAGGTTAGTACGAGATAACCGTGTGGCTAGGTGCGAGTGAGCGAGGTGATCGAGTGGGGGCGGTGGCGGTGTCCGCAGGGCCCCGTGTCGCCGCAGTCCCCGCTGGAGTACAGCCCCGCGCTGTCGCCCACGCAGCGCCGCGCCGCGCCGCCCGCCCCGCGCGCCGCCCGCCCGCCCGCCGCCGCGCCGCCCGCGCCGCCCGACGCCGCCGACGGGGCGGAGGCGGCGGAGGCGGCGGAGGCGGCGGAGGGCGCGGACGCGGACCCGCGGCCGGCGGCGCGCCACGCCGCGCGCCTGGCGCACCTGGACCACGAGCTCAGCAAGATCAGCCTGCACTACAAGCACGCGCCGCCGAAGGTACCGGACCGCGCTCTGCCTCTCTTAGTCTCTTTCTCGCACCCTCTCTATGGCTCGACCGGTGTGAGTACGCACACGCACGCTTTATTCATAAAATGTCAGATGAATTCCTCCTCATTAACAGCACAAATAGAACCTCTGGTTAAACAGTAGCTGCTTATTGAATAGTCTCTTATGTTATTGGTTACAGGACGTGTACAATGTGGAGCATAGCGCGGAAGAGCACGACCTGCTCGCGGCTACTATGAACGATAGCGCCGTTAATACTTTTGAAGGTAATATTAAAATATGCAAGTGATCCTTTTTTTTAATTAAAAATTATTTACCGTTCATTTAACTGTTGAGAGGCATATGTATATAAAATTGTAATTTTTATTTGTTTCAGAATTAGGTCCGGAATGGGTGGGATCGAGCGGCGGGCGGACGAGGCGATTTCGAGTGTCGCACGCTGCACCTTTACGAGAATATGGACTCTGCCGCTTACTGCCTGAACATTTACATGGTGATTTGCTTCTCGTGGTTCACTTTGGGAATATAGATACTAATATTCCCAAATATTGATTCTAATTTCAAGTGTTATTACGAAAAATTGTTACGTATAGGTACGTAGATTGGCGGCTGGAAACGATGCAATGTACTCACAGAGGATGACGAATAAAAGATGCTTTCAGAGTGCCCAAACTGTTTATTAACTCTCTAATGAATGTATCGCTAGTATTGACAGAAATCACTTCGTTTTAACGCTTGTAGAACTACTCGTAATCGTTTGTAAAAAGTACTGTGTGACGGCAGTGCCCACACGGCTTATATATTGTATTAGTGGCCTCCGGTCAGTTCCCGAATGTTCCACGACTCTCCAGCAAGCAAGCCCCGCCCACACGCCGGCCGTAATAACAATTAATCTTGTCAACAACTCCCGACGACAAGTGACAATCGACCTTAATGCCTTCCTCGTAAGGTCCGATTTCGGTTGTCGTGTTAACTAGCCTTATATGTATACCTATACGCAATACATAGCTGACAACGCGAAGTTTCTAGATTTTTTGGTCGCAATACTCTTACATGTGTACCTATAGGCAATACATAACGAACAGCGAAGTGTAGGGATACTATCGGCTGTAATAACAATATTTTAATTATTATTTTAATATATAATAAATAAAATATAATAGACTGCCTCGTTGGTCGAGTGGTTGCAAGCGCGACTGCCGAACGAGAGGTCTTGGGTTCAAATCTCGGGTCGGGTACTATAGGATTTTTCTAATTTAGAATTTCTAGTAGTGACTCGGAGTCTGGAATCGTGTCCGGTGTATGGCAATAGGCTCACCACCTATTGCATGGGACGTAACTGGTGAAACGTGGGAGTGTACTACACCCCTCTGCCTACCCCTTCGGGGATTAGAGGCTTGATGTTACGTTTATTTTAATATAACAATATATTATTTAATTATAATATTTTAAAATAAAAATTATTTTAATTAAACTATTTAAATATAAAGCATTAATGTCTGTCCAATGTATTTTTAGTATGATAATGAATGGATGTGTAATTTCAGCGAAAGAGAAGCTAGAGATGTCTCAGACGCAGTTCGGCGGGTCGGGGGGCGAGGGCGGCGAGGGCGGCGAGGGCGGCGAGGGCGAGGCGGGCGAGGGCGCGCTGGACGAGCTGTCGTGCGACAACACGTCGTGGGGCGAGGAGGCGGAGGGCGACACGTACGTGCTGACGGACGCGGCGCGCGCGCGCTCGTACGTGCTGGCGGACGCGCTCAGCGGCCGCGTGGCCACCGTGCTCGACCCCGCGCCGCAGGTTACCGCCACCTTCTGCGACTTGCCATCCCATTTGTGACACCACTCGCACCTAATCGAACACAGGGACTGACGCTCGTAATACGAGTACGAATGCGCGGTATCATCGCCGCTTCCTTAGGACCCCAATATGGCGCTCGACCTTAAACCTATATTAGCGCTATATTGGAATCGGAAAGGTATCTCGAAGACCCCTAGGAACGCCCGAGGTCTAAGACGTTTCATCCAGGAGCACGACGTCCATGTGGTCCTCCTCGGGAAGAAAAAGCTGCGTCCGACCCAGGTTTGTGGGATTCCCCAGACCTCGTCGCAGGATGGACTGGGAGTCCTTTCGGTCCCAATTGGACAACGTCCGACTAATTGGGTCGCCCTCGATCCCGGACGGGATGGAAGACTCCGTCGTCGTCCTGCGGCAGAGAGGCTGAGTGCGGGAATGAGAGAGTACCGCGAAGCTACCTGGGAGGCGGAAATCGACCGGGCAGGCGAAAATGAAACGTCGGTCCATTATCTCAACAGGCAGCTTACTCCAGCCAAAGTCCCTGTCTGTCCGTTTCTTAACAGGAATGGCAGACGTTCCTATGCAGCAAAGGACCGAGCGGAGATCCTTGCGGGGTACTTGGAAGAGCAGTTCGCTCCCCATCTCGCAGACCCTGTTGCTCGCGAACATCACCTGTTGATGGAGGACTGCGTTAAGGATTTCATCAGAGGCCCGACACCGGAACCAGCGGGAGTGATATTTATCACACCCTCTGAAACCCGGAAAGCGCAAGGCGCCTGGGCCTGATGACATCCCGAACGCGGCGCTAGCTATGTTGCCCAGGAGGGCAATGGTTGTAATGACCAGGCTGTTCAATTCGTTCGTTTTTCGTTAAGCCAACATCATAGAAAGCATTCTACCGCTTTAAACGTGAATCGGGAATTAATAACAAATACTTTGGTTTGCTTAAAATATTTTTATTCAACAATACCAATAATAGCAATAGTAAGTCACTACAATACAGTACGGTACTATGATATGAAGCGCGTTTATCGATTACAAATTAATGTTTTATTAATTAATAACCGGTAATTATCATTTTACTCGATCATATTAAATTAATACGTATAAAATTAATTTTACTTTTAAATGTACTGGTCTAATTCATAATTTTACTATTAAATGTACTGGTCTTATTCACGTTTGTTTTTCGGGATACCCAACTGATTAGTTTCGAACTTACATAAACCTTATATTAGCTCGGTTTCAATCTCGCTGCAATCGTTTCAAGTTCATGTGGAAGAAGGACCGGGTGTACATTCGAAATTATTTGGGACATCCCAAAAATATACGTGAGTTAAGCCAAAACATATATAATCATAAATTGAGTTGCATAATTCACAAGGTAACGCAATCGTTTTTGTCTTAGACGGAATTCAAACAAAGCCCCGACGAGCCGGTGGAGGAGCGGGACCGCAGCTACCTCGTGCTGGACCCGCTGCGCGAGATAACGTGCACGGTACTGGACCGCACGCTGTGCCTCGACGACGACCCGGCCTTCTCCGCCTTCGTGGAGAGGCGCTACCGGTGGTCGAGCGCGGAGGGCTCGGAGGGCGCCACCGAGCGGTGCGAGCGGCCCGAGCTGGTGTCGGCGGCCGAGGAGCTGGCGCGCTGGCGCGGCGCGGACGAGGGCTGGCGGGAGGCGGGGCCGGGGGCGGCGCCCGGGGCGGCGCTGGCGCCGGGCGGGCGGCGCAGCGTGGCGGCGGGCGCGCTGCGGGCCGACCTCTTCGTGGACGAGGCGCTCACCGACAAAGGTCAGTCGGAGCCGCAGCTCCACCGCACCGCCAGCTGCAACGTAGCATTGCAACCTAAATATTTCTTGATAATCATGCCTTGACTTGAATCAGGTTTTTAGATTATGCTTTTCTATCCTTGTTGTAGTAAATGTAGTCGATACCGTCTCGGTGATATTTGAGAAGGTTTATTTATAAATGTCCGATTGAAGGGTTGGTCGTTGATATTTGCCTCCACGTAGGCAGTGAGAAATGTGCCAGGTTAATTCGAAAGCGGCGAGGCGGAATGCGATGGGTGATAGTAAGGTTTGTTATTGAATAATGGCGTGAGTGGAACATTGTTGAATGATGTTGGCGAGGGTAAGGTGCGGGCTACAGCGGGGCGTGTGTTGCAGCGCTGTGCCGGCAGGTGGTGCTGGTGGGCGTGCGGCGCGCCTCGTGACCTGCAGCGGATCACCTTGTACCTTATATTTATTGTACGTGTAACATACTATATCTATATCATTACTCGTAAATAAAATATTCATATGTGATATCTACCATTGGCTGTTTCATTTCATTCCGCACTGATTACTTCGAGTAATTGGGCTATAAAGCTTTGAAGTATGTAAACTTCATTACTTTCGTACAGTGCATGAACTTCCTTATATTCTATATCATTTTTCTGTTGACTTATGCACTGTACCGATTCATTTTTCTATAGGCATTCAATAAAGAAGCCTAAAGCGAAGTGGTTTTTTAATGTACGTACCCCCATCATCCCACATCGCAGTGTTCATGAGACTTAAACGTTAAACCACACCGTGTGCAATTTGTAGTAAACGGCACTGATGCCATGTGTCGTGCTGGGATTCAATTAGTTAGCTACAAATAAGGTTTTTTATGGTACATAAAAAAGGAACAAGACCAGCTCAGTTAGAGAAGTACGTAAGCACTTGAACTCACCAATAAACTAAACAATAGCAACATTACAGTTACATTACGGGCTCGTCGCGCGGAGTTGGTGGTCCCTGCCTGGTACTGTGTCACCTGTAACAGATTCATTATTGTTGCGGCGATGACTTGCATAAGGTCGACAGATGGAAAGCCAGCCAGTGAAAATGCGTTATATTTAAATTAAACACTGTTTATTGTGCGAGTAAGTTGTACAGAGAGATTTAAAAATAAACGGTGTCTCGAACCGTTCAAAAAGGGTCGAATACGCGGCCGTGCATCCATCCCCTCAGACGTCCCTCTTCTCGACCAATCACAGCGGCTGTACATGACGTGATATTTGTCTTTGATTGGTTTTGAATTCCGTACAGGTGGGTTAACAATTATCTTTATATAAAAATGTAAACATAAATCGGAAGTGTTAGAGATACTGATGAGCGCATTTGGCCCAGGTATATGCGGTCTACATGTAGATAACTATTAGCATATAGTGTGGCGACGCGTCGTCACGCCAACACGAGCTCGCTTTACGAGTAGGTACCAGCGGCTACAGGTACATGTTTCATATCAAAATTCTAAGGTGTATGAAATGTGCCAACGCGCCATGGCCACTTGAATATGGCGTTAATCGTCTCATTATAAGAAGTGACCCGTGTTCCAACAATGGAATGATAAAACGGATTGGAACAGATTAACGGTTCTAAGTAGCGCTTGTCGCGCGTTACGTATTCGACTGAACAAAGTTGCAGCAGTCGTTCGCGAAATGTATCACTGTAAAAGTTGTCTCGGGCGATCTCCCTTAGAATATTACATTTTATAAGGGTTTTTATTAAATTTCATGGATTTGATAGAATTATGAATAAATATGACTCAAGAAAATAATACAAGTAAGTAGGAATATACATGATTCATATTCGATAATGGTTTATTGCCGGTTAACAAGTGTATGCTGATAACAATACTTATCGACGCAAAACGATCTCTATTACGGTGTCGTTGTTTCACGAAAAGCTATTCTCGCCAGAGTTTTCCGGCTATTCATTTGAATCCAAGTGATACGCTCGTACTCGTACATATAACGTTTGTAATATATAAGAATTAATCATTTATACCACGCATTATGAACATATATTGCGTTTTTTGCTTCAACGAGTTATTCAGCCATATAAAACATGATGTACATGGTCATAAAAACAATAATTATCTCGGTAAGGTCCTTGGGTTTTCAATGAGCCTGTAATTATCCAAAATATCCACAAAATATCTAACTGCCGGGAGCATGACATATGAACATTGATTTATTGGGCAAGCAGCTCAACGTGTTGTTTAAGTACGGACCTGTTATGAAGTGGACAACGGGACGGAACCACAAATGGAAAAAAATCCCATTTTTAGATCATCATTGAAACTTAGCTCATCATCTTAACTTATCATTGAAACTTTTAACACGCTAATAAATAACAGGTATCTACCTATATTAAATTACAGCATGTGTAATAACATATTATCGGCGCATTATTTTTGTTGTTTTATTAATTATAGTACACATGTACATATATTAACAAAACATCCGAGCACAATCCGTCTTGGTATAGCATGATAATATGTGTTACTGATGAGCAAGAACTTGCTGCAGTTACACACAGCTAAAGATAGTTTCGACTTAAGTTAGTTTAAATACAACACAAATAAAAAGCTTGTTTTTTGTAGCTAGATATATTTGATAAATCTTAACAATACAAGATATTATAACAGTTATTTGGGGTAGGTATGTACGGGACGAGTCGGGCGGACCACGCGGACTGACTGCTTACGCGCCGCCGCGTGAGCGCGTATTTGCTGATAGAGCATTGCTCATCGTACGTGTGATGCACCGTACAAATTATGTAGAGTTTGTAAATGAGTAGTTGTAATCTGCGAAGGATCATGTGTTGTAGCACACTTTGGGATGGTTCATGTCCAGTAGTGGAACGGTAAAGACAGATGTGATGATAATGATGATGAATAAATATGTGGAATACCTTGGAGGTGATCCACAAGGTGTAGCTGGCGACGCGCGCGCTGACGCCAGGGAACTGCGCCTGCGCGCAGCCGTTGCCCCACGACGTCACGCCCACCACCGTGTCGCCGTAGATCAGCGGCCCCCCGCTGTCGCCCTGGCACGCGTCCTTGCCTACACAGTAATACCTCGTAAAGTTTTTACAACTATCAAATTACCTGTTCTCTTCAATAAACTAATTAACCAATAAACTAATAATTCGAAACATAAGAGATTACGAATGAAATCAGCAGATATCGGCAGTGTCTGCTGTCAGTGTAACGTAACCCACAGAGGATGGTTTGTTACATTTAAGTGGTATGTACGAGGGAAAAGGTTTTGAGTCTAAGTTTGTTTTTTTTTTTTTTTTTTTTTTTTTTTTTTTTTTTTTTTTTTTTTTTTTTTTTTTTTTTTTTTTTTTTTTTT
>DWDT01002770.1:0-13242 GCA_018245595.1 Microceris scylla | reverse complement strand
CAGGGGAAGACCACCAATAGAGCATCAGCTCAAACATAAGTTCCAATAAACCCGGTATCTCTTCCAGCGTAATAGCGTTTCTTTAAAAGTTTTGTCTCCGCCACCATAAAAGGGAACATGATTATAAAGATCTACCTTTATATCATTCAACTGTCTCCGATTCTAGTATTTTATGACTTTACTCCTAGATTAAGAACAATTAAAGACACATTTAAATGAGAAAATGATCAATAAAAAGCACATTTAAATGAGATACACCTAATCAAAATTGTTGTTAAAATTTATATCGCTTAACCATCTAACAGTAGATATTAAATTATTCTTCTTAAGAAACCGGCTTAAAAGATTTCATTGAAAGTTTTATACCTTAGTTTTTCTTGACACCCAATTTAAAGAAAATATCAGGAAAGGAGAAGTAAATTAATTTTATTAAAGCAAATATATTACATAGGTACATATATTACGTGTCTCTTTTGAATAATTTCAGTAAAATATTTAAAATTATAGGTACCTAAGTGTCTAACTTTTTCTAATTGTTTTCGAAATATCTTAAATATTATTAACTTTCATTTCACGTAATTTCCTATAAGTATTAACAATGTTGGTATTTTAAATTTAAAAATTTCCTTAAATTCTGCTCGCTTATCAATTAAAGATCTTGTCATCGAGCACAATGAAGACCAAAATTATTGGGGCAACGATAACATCAGAGAAAAGTGATTCCACCTTATTCTTGCTTAACTACAATCGAATACTCGGTATCAGGGTTTTAGTGAATTTTATATAATAGGTGATAGGAAAGTATAAAATGGTTAATAACACTCGGTTTAATCAACAGTGCGCTAGTACATTCCGTTAGCGACGGTTCATCCTAAACATTTCGAGATGACTCCAATGGTAATTATAACGATTCTCATCTGGTACTCATAACTCAACTCAACTATCGTTCGAGGCATTTTTAATTCTATGAATATTATAAACATAAATATAATAAGTATTTTCTTGTTAAAATTAACATTTAAGTTAAAAATAAAGTTGTGGGTTAAAGTCGATTAATTTTTTTAACAGATAAATTATCGAATTTATTGTCGGTTCATTAACGATTTCTACATTTTCAGATGCTACTATTATTCTTCTGTTTTGTGGGAATCAACTCGGCAGTCATCGTTGACAAAACGGATGGAATCCAGAAAGGTTCATACGACTCAGAAAACCCTAATGGGTGGCAAGTATTCAAGATGTATCATCCTCCTGGTGCACAGTCGGTTATTAAATATGAAACTTTTGTAAGTTATTAATTTTATTCTTCCATACTCCATATTAGCAACAACTCTTCAGTACTTTGCTACTGCAAAATTTAGAAACGTCCACAGTAGAATAAATTTTGTTCGCGCTAAAAAAATAATTTTTATTATCACGTATTTAATTAAAACTATAATCAAAAAGAAAAAAGCAATCAAATCGCTTTTCTTTGACTTTTACTTTACTGAAAATATAGTAACGACTTTATTACTATTACATACCAATCTGTTAAATATAGCAAAGTAGTGAATTGTTAGATTTTCTTTACTTATAACACTCAACCATCACTTCATTTATAAAATTTTCCATATAGTATTTATTGTCTTTTTAACGTGTTTAACAAAGGAACAAAGAGATAATTGTTATGTAACTGGCAATTTTCTTAACTTATGCTTTGGTTACTATTGATTTTCAGGCATATCCCAAATACGAGTTCGAATATGCCGTATCAGATAAGAAGACCGGTGATCACAAACATCATTTCGAAAGCCGCGACGGTCATCGGGTACGAGGCGAATACGGACTTCTTGAAGCTGATGGCTCCTTAAGGAAGGTGGAATATAACGCCGACGATTACAATGGGTGAGTACGAGTATCATCTATTTTCATACTTACGCTTTTAATACGTTGACTAATTATGCGATATTATAAAAATATGTTTGTTTTCTTTACGACTGATCAACAACAACATTTGTGGTTTTTTATTTCGTTCCTAATCAAATCGTCGAAGTAAAATCACGTGTTAAAGTTTTAAATAATAGTTTACATCGATGGTTCGAATCACCACGCTTATCAAACGAACACGAAATCCCTGATTACATTTGAATACAGATGACTAACTAAATTCCCCTTTCTTTCACAGTTTTAACGCAGTGGTAAGCAAAACGGTCAATAAACATGGAGATGCCGCGTACTCTATTTTGAAGCACACGAGTCAATTTTTGCCCATAGGTCAGGATGTGAAAATCAATCACTTCTTTCCCAGCAAAGACTATCATGTCCAAGAATCGGTTAACATAAATAAAGCTATTATAGGAAGTAAACCAGTACAGGAAGTTGTGGTGGAATCAGCTGCGGCCAATTCTGATGAAAGCAGTCAAGTGGCAGATATAAGAGATAAGGTGCTCCCAGAAACAACCCATCAAGAACAAGCAGTTAATGCCGAGTATCAGCCAAATAAAAACTTAGAATCATCTATCGTAAAAATGGAGGCCGTAGAAGGTCCCACGTACAAAGTGCTGCCAGTTGCTTTACCTGTTACCCCAGAACATGAAATAACTACAAATGTAGGTGCTGAGAGTGTCACTATTTTACCAATAACTGAAAAGTCCGTAGTTTTACATTCCAATGAAAAAATCCACACAAAAGAAGAAGAACTATCTCATAAGGAAGATCCTCATTCTGACTCCGAGGTAGCCTCATCATACTATCATTCCAAAGTTTACTATGTAGGCTTTTAAAAGGTCGAAAGCTCGAACCTTAAAAACTACTTGTAAATTATTATAAATATATAAGCGTGAAGTCATGTTGTAATTTGTTACTGTTTTGTTATTATTTTAATATACTGTTAATAAACTTTTTTGTGCACAGTTCCACCTCTCATTTGTAGGACAAACGAAACGCTATAGTTCTTTGGAACAAACTAGTACACACAATACACACTAGAGGCCGCTTTACAGTAATTTAAATCTTATTCCACAGATGTCGCTTTATAATGTTCATATTACAAAGTAGGACGTACATAATCACACTCAACTGTACTAATTACGTAAAAATTCATTTCAAAATAATTACACTGTTTCTTAACTACCACCTAATTAAGAGTAGGTTAATTGTTTTTGAAATAACTTAATAAAGAATCTGTATGACCTTGCGTCTTGACCTACAATAAAAAGTTTATGTACTGTGACCGACAAAAAAATCTCTACAAAAAAAACTCAAATTCACATGAACGGGATCAAAAACACTACAAAGTAGTAGTTTTCTTGATTGCACTGGGTCAACCTGGACTAATTAAATTGAGTTACTAAATGCCAGTACAATATCCTAAAAATAATTACTTTCTACGGAAATACTGTAGAACAATGAATTGGAGTTATCAAGGTTTGTTTATCTCCTTTTTCCTTTCTTGTTCAGTCCATAATGCAACAATTCTCCTTTCTTGTCTTGGAATCGATAGTTACAAAATTCAAATTTAAATTGTCGTGTTATGTCAGTTTGAAATTAAAATAGGACATTTCAATGGATACAGAAAATGGTGATTAAGAAAAATATTTTTCAAAAGTTATATTGTTTCCATATGTAACGATTTTCACTGCTTCGATCCTGGCAAACTTCTCTCGTGTCTTCAACAAAAACCTCATTCATCAAAGTCGTCATACATGTCCGTCCATTAAATTACCCTTTCACTGATAAAGATTAATACGTCATTAATTTTTTTCTACTGATAAATAACACGTTATATAATAAAATCACATCATAAATAGAATTAATAACTTATCGCACGGAAAATGATCCAGTTACCGTTGCTGTACGTTGAGTAATAAACAAATTAACCGAGCCGCTTATATTTCAATTTTAATACACTAGTAGGGATAGATCTTTACGTAAGGGCAAAACTGAATAGTGCTGGAATGCATAATTTAGCTAGATGACATAACTGTTTCATTTAATATCAGCCCGTTTCTTGTGTTGGCGGTGCATAGATTATCAACACCGTGGTATTGCAAAACGGTATTGCGATGCACGGACATGTATATTTTTATTTTCCATGTGTGTATACGTAAAAGAAAAACAATTTTGCAATAGTCTTAAAGACTGTTTGAATGGGTCTCTTCACTGAATACGCCAGTTACAATTTTAAACTTATACGTCATTTTGGAATAATGTAATGTTTTACAACATATTTGAAATCATAATGCACAGTGCGAAACCAAAATTGCATAAAAAAGAATTGTTAAATTTTATTCACTTTCTACATTTTTTAAATTCTGTTAATAATACTTGTAAGGCATTCATATTTATCCATGTATAGTTCATTTATAATATTTTTTAATATACCTATAGTTATATAATACCAAGCTTACTGACATATTATACGAAATATTTTTACACAATTTATTTGTAAGATGTGGTAGGCAGATTGGCTATGATTTTAAGGATTACATTTTTCAATTTCACCTAATAAAAGAAAACAGAGTACCTAATGATAAGTGCTCACAATAAACTACCAAATCTTTTCACTCACTTCTTAAATAATGAGGGCGAATAAAAATTTTAATGGCAAAAATATAATCGAGACAAATTATATTAAATAGTCTTGTTGTAGATTAGATGAAAATGTACAGAAAGTAATGTAATAAAACCAAATAGTTTGCTCATTTAGTTCCTCATTCTTTGCTGTACAAAAATTGCATCGTGAGTTTGTACTATAATAAACATTAAAGCCGATTACCTCCTCGAACTAGTTGTTGCAGCCACAGTGCTGAGTAAGAGGCCATGGGTTCGATCCCCAGTTTGGGCACAGTATTATTGCGTTTTTCCACTATGAAATTCGAATTAGCAGCACTAAACCTGGACTTGTGCCCAGTACGAGCATATGGCAAAAATCTCACCCGAAATTAAACAAGATAAAATGTAAGACGCGGGAGAATCACACTCGTCTATCTATCCCTTCGATAAGATACGGGCGCGATATTAACGTCGTATACTCGTAACAGCCGATGACAGTGCGGTTTTAATTGTAGATATGTATCTATAGAACATATATATAATATACACTTTAGTATTTACTTTATCAACATATTCTGTTTCCAGCTTGTGACTTGAAGGCCTAGCAAAACGTAAGGAGATCTATTTCACCAATTGCACAACTTAGTACTGTAATAAACTGACTTTGCCTACTAAAGATCCATTCGCTATTATAATAATTCAACTACAAATTATCTCAAAAGGACTATAAAAACCTCGGTGTCTGGATTTCAATAAGCTTACTCCCTGTTTTATGGGATGTACATATAACTTGTTAAAAGTAGGAATACTACCGCACTCTGCCTACGCCTTAGGATAAGACAAACGTGATGTTTCGTTACATTATAATAAAAAACCTTTTATGTAGCTGGGCAATTTAAAATTAGTCGTGTTGTAGATACGTATGTCAACACATTCGACATGAAACGACGCGTTAAGTGCAAAATAATAGCTTTCAAGTAGTGAAATTATGTAGGTGAGACCAATTGAGTTATACCTCCAACCTAAATTTTGTTATTGGCTTCTAAGTACAATACATCGAAAAACAAATGTGACTTTTGGCAATTTTATTAACTGACTTTAATTTATTAAATTATTTAGTTAGCTTTGAATTTTTGTGTTTATTACTATATAGTCATGTTAGTTCCATTACAGGGTAAGCAGAGAGTAAAGAATTCCAAATATATCTATTCTAAAGTTATGACGTATTTCTACATTCATTCATTTATTCATTCGACCCACACCTATACGCACACAAAACCATGCTTTGCCCTGATTGAATTTCACCGAACTAAATTATATTACACCTGATACTTAAGTTTCTCGTTACACTTAAATAAATCTGTACTCATAAGTATATTTATGGGAAATTAAGAATTTTTAAACGGATCGTTGTCTCCAAGAACGCACTGCGAGTTCAAAGACATCTGACTTCACAATCTGTCAGTATTTAAGCTGTTTAGTTGAAATTCATAGATGATACTTGACACCTCTGGACACCTGCATAAGCATTCGTATTGTACATCTGTAACATCATTCTGTCATCTGTCATATTTGAAGAGCGGGAAAATGGTTCTAAATTCAAAAACTTCAGAAGCGCACTGCCATTCCATAACCGCAACATTGTTATCAGGAGGGCGGACGAGCTCAGCACTTCCGCCCTCTTAAAACGGTTGCTATAACGGACGTAATATAAAATTATTGGCCGTTGTAATTATACTCGTTACTCAACATGGATGCTGATGGATCTGCTTGAACGCCTCTCAGCTATGACTACATGTTCTACTTTCCTACTAGACTTTACTATAAGACATATGTACATACATATGTACATACATATGTACCAAACATATATGTATATTTTAATACAAAGTTATAACTGGGTGCTATAATTTAAATATTTCGAATACTATATGCAATTGTCAAAAAAAGTTCATATAGACTTAGTCTAGCATATTTAGAGTAAATAAATCGATATACATTTAGAGCAGTACATATAGATTAATTCTTACGTGTCTGAATGTGAAAATAGAGCTGCTTAAAGTATGCAACCCTCTCTTAACAGGTGAATAGCGGACCTTTTAGTGCTGCATCTATTACTATTGCAAAGCTTTGTTTCTACGATAAATGTTCTTGAATTCGCCCGATCTGTAAGTTGTGTCAAATAAATATAAACCCACCAAAGGCATCACTGACTCTTCGAGATTCGAAATATTTTTGGAAATTAGCTTAAATCATTACAATGTCATGGTGGTAGTGACTAACAAATTTATTATTTTTCGACACTTCCAAAAACAAAGACAGCTCTAAATTTACCACTGCTAACTAAATAAGTTAATCGCCGCAAGAAACCGGCACGCGACAAGAAACCTTACTTTCGCTCTAACTACCCAATATATACCTTCCTATTACAGATTAAACCGGGGCGCTATTTGCAAATGCTCTTGTAATAAAGTAAATTATGTAAAGAAACGTTCATTTACACTCCGGTTTATCTGCTATCTGAAATTATAATCTGCTTCCTTTCAATTATTCCCGAATTCCGAGAAACTTTTGAACGAAAAAAAAAATAAACGTTCGATTATTGTCTCAAACCGGATGCAAAATTCGTTTATCGCGTACATACTGCGTTGTATCGCGAAGCCGAACGTTGAAATGATAACTTTCAGAATTGCATCACGGTTTTATACCGGACCATTGTAATAGGTACTGCTCGAATTTTATTGGAAACTATAAGAAAAGTATATAAGTGTCTCTCACTTAACGACTATTTTCTCTACATATTGTACCTACGTCGAAGTGTCGCAACTCGATAAAACGATCAGATTGGCAACGCGGCAATTACTATGATCTGATCGGATATCGTCAGGAATAGACCCCCACCAAGCACCCCTCTTATGTTTTGTTTGTTATATAAAAAGAGGCAAGATCTTAGCGTTACCAGTCGACAAGGCATTTGAGAGTAAAGCAAAATGTTCTCCAAAGTAAGCATTGACAACGTAACTGTAGCATTATTTTGTAATAATGTGCTATATACATGAATTTTACTATTTTACTATTAGAAAAAAAATATTTTAAAACAAATTGAATTATAAGGGACCTTTTTATTATACATCTACTGCTCATAGTAAAATAATAGAAGGACATTGCACGTTTTCCAAAACATTTATTGTTTTGAAATAATCATTTAGGATCAATTTTCATCTTTCCCCAAATACCCCTAGTCCTAAAAAAATCTAATACAGTATTTTTTATTTGTAATAATATTTTGTAATACTTTCAGATTGTAGTTGTGTGCGCTTTGGTGGCGGCATGCCAGGCCGGTTTCCTGCACCACGCTCCTGCTGTGTCTTCCCACAGCATCGTCCGCCACGAACAGAGCATCCAACATGAAGTGCCTATCCACTACTCTGCGCCTATAGTCCATGCTGCCCCAGCCATCCACGCCACTCATGCTATCCATTCTGCGCCCATTCATGCCGCCCCTATCCACGCCGCTCCCGTGCAGGCCATCCACGCAGCTCCCGCTCACGAAGATCATTACGTTGATGAATACGTAAGTGTCCGTTAGATAGAAAAGAAGATTCTTTCAGTTCCAATAACATTCCGAATGAAGTAATAAAAATTTCACTGGTTTTTCATAAAGCAGCATTTATCCCATTTTTTATAATTTACTTACTTCTTATAAATTCAACATTTCTACTAGGCTCATCCCAAATACGGCTACTCTTACTCCGTGGAGGACCCCCACACCGGGGACCACAAGTCCCAGCATGAGGAGCGCGACGGAGACGTGGTGAAGGGTGAATACTCCCTGCTGCAGCCCGATGGCTCCTTCCGCAAGGTTACCTACACTGCTGACCATCACAATGGGTGAGCAATATATTATTTGAAAATATACTACTAAATTGTGTTAACTTCTAGATAGTACTGAGCATTTAAAACTTGGTAGTAGTTAATTCACTTACACGATCACAAAACCATCTTTCTTTGTACATACATATATTTATTCATTATTTAATATTCAACTATGTAAGTTTCATTAAAAATACAACTGCAAACTAAAACTATGTACAAGTGACAGTAATCGTTAAACAATTGGTTATTAGAAGAAAATGTTTGTAAGATGAAAAAAATCTAAAGTTTTCGGAAGACTCTTTCAATTGAATAGTTGTATATTAAAACTTTCAATTATAGTCTATATCTCGGGTTAAAATGCAGCGTAGCACATAAATTATGATAAAATCGATGAAGTCATTCATTAACTAACGTTGCCCGCATCAATGTTAAATGAATGGCAATCATTTCAATTGGCTTTATATCTTCCTATAATTTATAACTAGCAGACTGTTCTCAACTCGTTAGATATTTTTGATAGCTTAACTGATCTGAAATGAGCAATACAATAAAAAATAGTGTAAATTTATTAGCTAAGTAGACACATAGCTTTATTTTGTTAGAGATAGCTAAACAGACACAAACATAATTATAGAACGTCCATTTATTGTTAATGTGTGTAACAAAGCTTTGTTTGCTCAACAGATTCAACGCCATCGTTCACAACTCGCCCCCCGTGATCCATCATCATTAAGGCCCCTTCTCACCGACTGTGATATTAGTATTAGGTAATATTGTGCTCTACATCTCTACTCACCGAAACATCTGAGCGCATATTGAAAATCGATACGAATGTAACCCGAGGAGCGAATTTGTGATGCATGTGACATATTTTCATACTTCCGCATTATGTATAATAATTTTATAGGCGTTAATACATTAGTGTAAATATCAAAGTGTGATCTTAATGGCTCGTATCTTGTCGCAACTAGGCAAAAAGTGTGATGTGATTTCTTAATTGTTACTTCATATATATCTCATTTTCTTCACTACATTTTTATATGTCTGTTTCGGGTGTGTATGGTAAGAATGTTGAAACATATACAAGTACAATATTAATCTCATTTGTATATAATTCATTAAATAAAACATAAAAAAATATGTACATTGTTTCATTCTTCTGAACTCCACTACCACGATCAAATACGTTTTTATATAACAGTTTTATATAATGTCCACGTGATAACAATAATTGAAATAATTAGTGCAGTGCAGTAGCAATGTACAAAATGAGTATTAGCTGAAGTAATTAAAGGAATTGTTTGTAAAATCGAGAGTATGTTTGCATTTTGAATCTGGGACAATGTCGTAAAACAGATATAGTTGCAACGTACATACCTACATGTTTCGTACGTGTTAATTACACTAAAATGCACAATAGAACGTGGGAACTCAAATCTCAAGTTTGTATTATCTCCAAACCATTGGAGCCGAAAAGGAGTGAAAGCTAACACAATGTTGCTAGGTATGTGCTTGTCCAGGATACAAGACCTACTTCTGTGCCGAACTGCATATTAACTACGATTTAGTAGTTTAGACGTCGCGGTATTATCTATAGGAAGGCTGTTACCACATTGCCACTATGTAGTTATATTTTGTGTAATGCCTAGTTCTTACTTCACAAGTTTAATTGCTCATTTTAATAAAGTGGCACTCGCGACAGAAACTCAATTAATATGTTGGATAACCATTTCAATCTCAGTACTAGTTACTAAAAAATATATAATATGTGTACTAAGTTTAATAAAATTAATAGTAAGTTCTCACATCCTCCTGTTAAAAAATTAAAGAGATCCCAACTTAGTCCTGTGAAGCTTGCAGTATAATTATGTATAATAAGTAAGGAAAAACGTAATCAATATAAAAGTTTCAATAGCAAGCTATGCCCTTAATACTATAACTACAATGTACAGGACTCTACCAAATTCCAATCGTCTTAGAAAAGTTTCTTCATTGCCAATACTCCAAGTCATTGATTATGTGCTACTTTAATTCCATACATTTATTTAATGTTAAGGTTAGGCTTCTCTCTCTATCTCATTATCACAACCCTACGGTTAAATGTAATTACAAAAGATTACACGAAAAACAATTAGTTTACATACAATATCGCCCGTAAAAATATAGTATAAGATTTAAGTAAGAAATTGCTCTTTTGACATTGAACTCCTTTAGAGAACCGGTCAAAAGTGTAATAATGACACAACCAGTTTGTAAAATAACCGAAGAGAAATTATTAAACCGGTGTACATCGCCAGATTTGTGGGTGAACTCCCGTGAAATAACTCGATGTGCGCGATTAAAACTGGTTGTGGAACGCGAAGACAATTAAGCTTTTCGAAACGCAATCATGTAACTACACGGTGTTCGTTTTGCCTTTTTGTTTCATACAATCGATTTTTTTATTGTATTTGGTTTTTAGAGAACAAGCTTACAAGAATTGAAAAAAATGTTAGCTGTCTGACAATAAAATTACTGGTCTAAGATTCTGTTTATATGATGTTTTTAGTTCTTAATTCTATGGTTTAAGTTCGAACGTTTTGTACTCATGTATCGGTAAATTATCCCGTGATATATTATGGGGCAAAACTAATGAACTGACGTTAATTGACTGTCATATTGTTATATTCTACTTTAACAAATAGTTTATTTGAACTTATAAAATTTATAGTATTTAGATAAAAAAAATCATATCATTCAAATTAACAACTCCATACTCAATGCATGTTTTGAATAAATGCACGTACTACTCTCCTCTGCCTAGCTCTTCGAGGAAATACGGGCGTGACTATATGGTATTATATTTTTTATAAAAGAATAGATAGTATGCATTGTGAGTATACAGATGTCTTGATTGTAAATTGTCGTTATCTTTTAAAGACATCAACAATGGTTTAATTTCAAACATATGTATGTAGATGGATCAAACTCTGGTAGGCCTCCTAGCTTGTCCTTAGAGTTATCTGCAAAAAATTTTGCAACCATCAGTGCAGAAGCAAATTATGTTCAAGGCAAATTATAAATGTTCATAAACTGTCACCACTCAACTTAAATAACATACAGCGGTACATAAATCTCAGTGTTTACAGACATGCGTTTCAACTCTACATCCGGTACCGCGTGCGTAATAATATTTTTGTATTAGTTTAGATTTAATATTGTCGTTAATATGTCTACAACATTCCAATACATCTAAATAATCGATGGCAATAAAAAATTACATGTTTTAAAAAATTACTGATATTTTCACACAATCAGTTCAACAGCAACGAGTTGAAGACCAAAGATATGTAAATCCGCTATTATAAATAAAAAAATGAATTGCCCATTATATTATCATAAAATGGAATAAAGGACACCTTTATTGAGCTCGTTACAAAACCTCACCCATACAAAGTTTATGAATATTTCACGGATTTCGTGTACGTAAATTACAATAAATGAACAGCAAATAAAATGTATTGCGTTGTTTTCGAAGCCGCTGTACGGCGTCAATAGCAGATATCGCTGATATGGATAGTCTCAGGAGTACTCTCAGTGACAAACAGCTCTGGTTTTGAATAACTGGTTTCGAGATTTATTTCAATGGTTTACTTTAGATAGGGACAGTATTGTGCACTTTCAGTTTGCCAACATATCAATGTAACGGTTATTATATGAAATTTATATTTTACTTAATTTTAGAGCTCAGTAATAAAGATCCATTATCGGGTAATACAAGGCAATAAACGAAATAAAATACTGATTTTCTATCACTTACGTCAAATGTTATAGAATAGGTTTAGTAGTATAGATTCATTTGCTTTAAAACAGCACCAACAGTTATGTTTCATAACAAACAATACAATAAATAAACGAAAAAATTTAAGTTCCGGCGTGTGCCTGTGTAAAATACATATTATTAATTTTTGGGATCACAGTTATTGAGCCGCATATTATAAAAGATACATCGACGACGAATGGGTAACATTATTAGAAATAACCTTAATTTAATAAACCAAATATTAAATACTAATTAATTACTAATTAGCAGTCATTAGATGTAACCTTGATTTAATAAACCAAATATTAATTAACAATAATATTTTAATAATTCTCTAATAATCCAAGGCTCATGAGAGCCTCACTCGATTGTACAGCAGGCCAGTGGCCAAAGAAGACCGAAAGAGTTACCTAACAATAAATCTTAGTTCTTATAGTAACACAAGACAGATGGCATGTTCGACATGACATACAGTACAGGAACTTGAGTGAACAAGCCCTTGAGAAAATTGTCCACACACGACCACCCAGTGACCCGGTGTGCGCAGGATTGCTTAAATGCCGTATTAAATAAATATTCAATGAAGTTACTATAAAAGAAATTAAAACTTATCCCTAAGTAATTGCTTCGTATGTCGAATGGTTGCAAGCGTGACTGCCGATCAGGAGATCCTGGGTTCAAATCTCGAATCTTACACTACTAGATTTTTATATTTTAGAATTTCTGGCTGAATTGGACTTTGTGTCCTGTGTATGGTAATAGTCTCACCGCCTATTCCATGGCACGTAAAAGTAACTGGTAAAACGTGGGAGTGTACTACACTCCTCTGCCTACCACTTCAAGGACTACAGGCATGATATTGCAATACGTTATCTTTGATTAAAAACCTTATGTTAAAAACCGTGCCCGACTAGTTGGGCCATCCCGAAAAATGTACGTGAGTTAAGCCGGTATATTTATATGTAATCATAAGAACTTTTTTTTTGCAATTGTCTTTAATATTATTTTATGGTGAATGTATTTTGTATTTA
>DWDT01002769.1:0-13244 GCA_018245595.1 Microceris scylla | reverse complement strand
TTAAAAGTCCTTACATTCTAATAACAGAATTGGTATGATAGGATACTTAACACCGGGCAAATAAAACTGTATATAATGTTGAAAATTGCCTATATCCTTTTTATAACATTTTATTAGTAAGAATTTTTAAAATTTAGTTAGGAATCAATACTCAAGGTTAAATTATCGGCATAGATATGTATGCTATCAACCCAGATGTATAACTATTACCTTTTAACTCTTTTGTACTGCAGTATTATGTGTTCAGAGATATAAAAATGGCTTTTGTATTATTTGATATTCATAAATTTTAGCTAGAATCAATGGGTCAGCCAGTAGCATGGAAAGCTGGATCACACTTAGCGATAGTTTTGAAGACAAACATAGAGCATCTCAGTTTAATAGGCTTTCAATTTGTTGGTGGAGAGTTCATCATTGATCGTAAACTACCAGTTGTGAGAATACAAAGTAAGACATTTTTACTTATATATTGATGGTTGGATGGATGGATGATTGTGTGGTTTGATTTATATGCTCACAGATTTTTTTATGTACTTTAAAAGAATATGGGTACAACAATTTCCTTTAAAGAATGCGAACAGTCCTTAACTTGGCTTCATATATATGGAAAAACTTGCAAAATTGGAGTACTAGCTGTCACTACTGTAAACATTCTTAAATTACCTTAACCTCACAATAATATAGGCTTCTGGTTATTTATTTGTTGCTTAACATGCATACATTCATCAAAATATGTTATTTAAAATACAAATCCTACAATATTCCATTATAATATATATAACTAGCGACCCGCCCTGGCTTCGCACGGATGCAATGCTGATACTAAATACACTACAGTAAAACTGTGAACGTGAGCACGCTGCCGCCGCCCTGGCCGGCCAGTACCACCGCAGGCGCTACGTCCCGCAATTTTAAATCTATAATATCTTCGAAAATATACACTTAATAAACGTCTGAACAAACACATTAATACAGACTAACTCTTTTATCATCTTAATAAATCCTATAAGTACAGACAGTTTGGTAGATAGAAAAAATAAAAAAGGCATAGGAAAATCTTTTTGCACTCGTTTTTTCTCTTTAAACAGTTAGTTGGCCATTATAAGTTATTATTATTAGCTGACTATTTTTTATTACAGCTCATGTCAATTGTATATTAAAACCATTTTTTAATATGTAATATGAACCACTAATTAATTTTTATAAAAACATCTTTTAGCTGTACAGATAACAGGGGAACCAAATAAGGCCACAGATCCATCAATGAGAGGCCTACGTTCAGATATTCAGCATGGGCTCAAGCAGTCATATGATGAATTCCATTGGCCAGTCCATGCAGCACTGCTTAGAAAGTTGTCTAAAGTAGTAGATATTAAATCTGATATTCGAAACACCACCATAGAAATGAATGGTGGAAGTGATCAGACTTTGGACACAATATCTGTAGGCAGGAGGCAAGTCACTTTAGCTGATGTAAGTACTATTACTACTAAATCTCTCTCTGCTGATGATGATACTGAACCAGTTGAATCAAATCAAAAGACTTGTGTAGAAGCTCAAAAGTCCCCTGAACAAACTCCAGAACAATCTCCAAAGAAAATTCCAGAAAAATCACCGGAGAAAAAGGCCTTAGAACATATAGGAGATAAAGAATTAGTTGTTGAAAATGTTACTGTTGAGATTCAGCACAATATTACACCAAAGAAATCAAGCCTAAAGTTAGACTTAAAAAAAGGCACAAGTCAGCTCTCTACTTCCCTACTTAATATATCTAGTCAAATAAAGTCCATTACAACTCACAAAAGGATAGTTAGTATGACAGGCCCAAAAAAATCTCAACCACCGACAGAATTATGTCCACAAGTTAAAGAAGAAAGTTCAACTGATAAGGAGGAAAGTTCTCATGTTAAGGAAGAATGTTCACAGCATAAAGAGGAATGTGCAAAGAGTTTGCCGCGTCCACAGAGTACACCGAAATCTACAAAAAATTCCCGTCCATTAGTAAATACTAAATCTCTAAATGTATTAATATATTCTGATAGTGTAGCTGCTCGAGACAATTTGGAAGCTACTCTTAGAAAAGTTCTAGATTGTGACAGGTGAGTGTAAGGGTGTTGAATCGGTTTTGTTGTCTTAGTAGATACTAAATTATAAAAGCATTGTATTGATTCCATTGAAAATTAAGAAATTTATGTATATAAAATAAACCCAACAGAGTAAGATACCATTAGTATATTTGTTAGGTGGCTAATATAGATAGCTTTCTACAGAATATACAAGTAAAAAAACTGGCATGAAAACTTAGAGTAGTATGCAATATATGGCCTTACAAGTAGCGATTTCTTCCAAACAATGTACATAATGGGAAAATGGGAAACAAGTTAAGAAACAAAAAGGTTAGGGCGGAGGCACAGTAATGTTTGAGTAATCAGTTGAAAATGTTATTGATGCATGTGGAATGTGGGTAGGTACGCGGTAACGGGCGTGTCGCTCGCGGCACTGTCGAGTGGCGCATGGCACGGCCGATGCGCGCTGGTGGCGGTCGCGGGCTGCGCCACGAGCGCGGCGGGCCCAGTGCTGGCGCACCTGTTGAGTGGTGGCCGCCTGCTTGCACTCTGTTCCGACTTGCTGCACACCGTACTGCCGCACTACGAAACCGCCGAGGTAATCCATCATGCCGTTTATATATTTGTGGTTTAGTGGTTGCAAGTGTGACTGCTGATCAAGGTGTCCTAGGTTCGATCTCTGGGTTGGGCAAAATATTATTGGCTTTTTCTAACTTGAAATACCCAGTAATAAGTATAGATTCTGGATTTATGGCCAATGTATTGTGTTTGCTCTATTATGTTGCATATGTTATTTGTACATATAACATATTAACTTCGACAACTTCAGTTACGTACAGAGAATTATGCACATTCTATAAAAACTCATGAATAAATGATATCCCAAATTTTTCTTAAAAGGAATTAAACTTTAAATTTTTTGGTACAATGCACATTGAATAATAGTTACAAAAAAAATGAGTCTATTTATATTATTTCACAGATTCGGGAGAACGAAATAGTACAATTTTCATATGACAAGTGGAAGTCGGTTAAAATGAAACATCACATATTTTGCTACCAAGCGTCGCCAGCTAAGAAACAATTTTCGACTGAAAGTGATCGACAGTAAGTAAATGCTATAGTATCATATTTATTTGAATTGGTGTTCAATTTACTAATCGGCTATATTTAAAGATGCAATGAAACATATTTTGCTCAGACAACCATAACAACACACAACAGTTGTAAGCTGGACTGGGTTCAAACTGTGTCTCATTCTCAGTATATATTTTATTTATTTCTTATGGGTATTTATTCTGCTTATTTCTAAGAAACTTGCCTAAAGAGTGATGGGATTGAGAACAATTATTCATTCCCAATCAGTACTTTTTTGTATGTCTTTAGTACATGATGGATATTGACCTGATTTGTTTACTTATAAAATCAGATGAAAAAGCCAACTAGATAGTAATAAAATTGTATCTTTAATTATAACGATGCTCAGAATAAAGAATAAATAAGAAATTTTAAATAAATGTGTCATGAAATGTAGTTACATTTCGTTTCATTGCAAAATACAGATTAAAATATTATGCATTAAAATGGTGGCTGTGTGGCACAAAACTGTTTGACACCTTTCATTTTTGCAAATCAGATGTCAAATATGTCTGTATTTTTTAATTTCACTTGAGGTTATTCCTTGTATGTACACATTGTAATTAATATTACAATGTGTAAGTATCTTCATGATTTCCTTGTATAGAGTATTTTGAAATATTATTATTGTACATATATAATGTATGATAGTAATATTTGTTAATTGCAACACAGTTCATAGCAGAAACATTTTGTTAAACATTTTTTAAATAAATCTTTGTTTATTTTTTATTCTGAAGTGTGACTAATGAATAATGAATGTTTTGAAGAAAATATTTTCCTCATATTGAATATTGAATAATTTTACAGAGCCAGTCAGGATGCTAACATGTGTTGGTACGCAAATAATTTTATGAAACCCCCTTTTATTTAAGTGAAAAAATTTATTTTAATTGCAACACTTAAATTTAAAAATATATCAGCTTGATTCAGTAGCTGGAAATGTTAATCCTATTGATAGTCATTGCTGTAGTAAATCCTTATTACATGCTTTTGTTCTATTTATAAAAATAATTTTTAAAAATTATTCACAACTTAAATACTAAATATTACTATGAAATATTATTATTTAAATTTGAAGTTATGCAACCTGCATGTAGCAAAGGTTTTGTTTTGGAAAATTAGAAACACATTTAAAAATAGTTAATATTGAAATCATGTAGCATAAATATAATCATTTAAAAGCATAAATATAAAATGAATTTTGGGTTAGTGTAACCAAAGAATATCATGTACCTATATACATATATGAAATTCTGTAAGTATTTTCATTTAGGATTAGTTTCGCTACAAATATATTACATTGCTACATATACATAATACATATATATTTGTTTGAAAAGTGCCTAAAATTTATTAGGGCTCTTTACATGTTGCCACTTTTTAAGTACATCCATTGTGAATATTTTTATTCGCCGTTTATTCAGAAAAGTATAAATGACGCCTGATAATACCACTTTCAATATTTCCGAGACATCCATTCAAAGTGGCATAAATGTAAATGAGCTATTAGCATGTTAGCATAGGCAAAATATGTGATGTCATCACTTACTTATACCTGATCCAATACCTGAAAATCAAGTATAGAATCACTAAACAATGATTAAAATCATTACAGAGAGATACATACAGCTACTAAATGTAGCACCTGTAGATTGCGTCATACCTAGATCATCCACAAGCAGTTAAGTTGATGGAATGTATTGACACTTGTGTGTGTTACATTGCACTGAAAGTCTCAAGTATGGGTACATGTTATTGTGCAGCATTTAAGATAAAGTTCTTCATGAGTACTTCATTTAGAAATGTCACTAAAACACTTTTCATATCACTAAAATGTTATGTGGTGAAGAAATTGCACCCCAGTCACATTGCACCCACATTTATTAACACATAGGTGCTCAATGTGTGGAATTTAATTAATTTTTTTATTTGCACTTTTGATCAGGTATAGGAATTATAAGTGAATAATAAATTTAAAAGTTTATAACTGCTGTTAATTAATAGCTTTATGATATTCCAGGCCCTCTAAGTATACTGGCCACCCTGGTCATGAATTGGAAATACAGGTGTTGGCATCAGAGGAGACGTGGCGTACTCCGTCCCTGCTGCAAGCTACTGATCTCACTAACAAGGGTGTTGCGATTTTCTCACAGGTAGATAACATAACTGAACCTATAATTGTCATTTTCTGACTGGTACACACGTCCAGTTTCATTGTTTAAGTCTTGTCAGTCTTGTGTTATTATCATCGTCATCATCATCAGCCAATCTCCTTAAAATACCTTAAAATAGAAGTTGGGTTTACATTTTTCTAGATTCACTTAGAAGCTGATCCTTGCGACTACTTGGGCGAAGAAGGAATAAAAAGCGACGAGGCTCGATTGGAAATCTTACATAAAATATTAGGCGATATTCTCGGTCTGCACGTCAAGGATCCACGGGAATTCAGCCAGATCCAGTATACCAGGGGATACTTCCTCGGTGATTACGTGGTAAGAACTCGCATTTGAGTTTTTTTAAGTTTCCACAAATATCCTTTGGTTGCATTGTCATTTATAACTCATATCATAGATGGTGCTGGAGAATATTTTTAATAGATTTAGAATCATAGTTTTAATGCATTTACACTGTTATTTCAGTGATTTCGGTATATTCAGTTGAAGACATAATGTTCTATATGTTGTATCAAGTTGACTGTATGATCTTAGTGTTAATAACAGTAGGTTAGTTTTATTTAGCATTGTCCAGTAATCACGTAGATGTAGGTACTAACTTGACCCTCATACTGTAGTATGCCCCTAAAGTGAAGTATAGAATGTCCTGTTTTGAATTGCATAGAAAAAAAAAATAGAAAATTAAACACTCAATTGTATAATGGACAATATGTTTCTTGAAAAAAAAAACCAGTTAAATTTCATGTTTGATTTCTCAACAAAATCTTGTTTCTAGTATTCCTATAACGCCAACATAATGACAAAGTACTTAGGTGTTGATATATGTACCACATATTTTGTTACAAGTTCTGTTGGATCAAATGTAAATGTATAATATCACCTATATTTATGAGCTTTTTAGAAACACCGTCACCTGGTTTCATGTTCGCTGCATTATTATAGTCAATGAAATATCTAAATTGTGTATATAGCACTATGTGGATACTTACATTTATTTACTAAGATTTTTATTTGTCATGTTCCCCATGTTCCAGGCCATTCTCATTCAGAGCGGAGACTCATGTCTAACAGTGGAATGATGAAAGTGATTAAGGATTATGATCACACTGCTGATCTACCATTCAATTTGTTCTCATACATTTAGTTCATAGTAGTGCTAAAAGCATGTCAAATGATTTATATTTCCAATAAATGTTAGTAGAATCTCTAAAAAATATGAAAGTTATAATGTGTTATGAACTGTAATTATATTTAAAGGCAAGATAAAATATGTAAAATATTCTAATAGCTAAAAACATTTTTGTTTTTAATTATGAAAGCCAATTAGTTTTCTTTATGCTGAAGTCCTAATGATCTTTAATCTTGTTAAAGTGCATATTAATAATTATACTTAGTAACTATTCAGGGTGCAGCAAATAAATTCTTAGTTTTTAAATCCTCAAAATTTAGGGCATCTTCCAGTCACATATTTCTATTCGATGAATGAAAGTCTGTTCATACAATGCTTTATAGACAATGTCTCACAGGAAGAGTAAACAGAATCAATAGGTAGCGTAAGAAACAATCCACATAGTGCTATAAGGTAAAGGGTGCGGGTGGCCAGGGTTGAGGGTCTGTTCGGCCGTGTAATGTAGCGGGGTGTTGTCTGCTAGGGCGCGTGGGCGGCGGGCGCGGCCGGCCCCGGCCACTTGACGGTGTGATGTCCGGTGAGACGACCGCTTCGCCTACTATCATATTATGTGTATATGTATATTTGTGTTGCTGGTATATTATATTGCTTTCTTTGCTGAGATTTTAAAAAACTATTAATCAGAATTTTTAGAAATGTATAGTTTCATCTTACACCTTATACACTATCCAGGCAGATGAAGCATAAAATGCTAACAATAAATTACAATTACTATATTTTCATTTGTCCTAATCCTATATTTTTGGTAAATTTTATTGTTCAAATTATATGGACATAACAGTTAACAAATTGCAACATTAAAACGAAATGAATGAAACACTAATGTACGTTAATGTCATTGTCATAATATTGACGTTTATTTGACCGTTATCGATGTCAAACTATTATTTAATTGGTAAATGTCACAAGCACAATAAAATGAGATTATTTCTATGCAAGGACTGACCTTTTTACTGTGTGTTTATAAAATGAACTTTTTACAGATGAGTTTACAACACGCTTTAGCCTGGAACGAATGTTTCAAAGAGATTCATTCTTTCAAAGTAGTGTTATAGGCGTTATTAGAGACAACCAATTCACGTGTCCATACTAGAGCGAATGTTTACAGGCCACGATAACCACTTATAAAAGAGAGCTTGTTTAACGTCTATTAATTTTTTAAATACTTGACAATAATTAAAACTAAAATATTAACAAACTAAGTTAATTATAAGGGCACCGCTTATATCTAATGAGTTCGGCGGTTTCGTTTATACTATGTAATATATAAGTATAATTTTATTAGTTGCAGTCAAATTAAAGAATCCAACGCCTTTTTCTTTTATAAAAGAAATATCAGATTTAAAAAGTACAATTATTCTTGAAATCTCAGATCAGTATACATATATTATTGTATGTATGTATGCTTCAAAGCTGTTCGCATATGTTGCATGGTAATACTCACAGTATAAGTGATATCATACATTGTGCGGTTTCACAGCGTGCACTCACTTGAACAATATTGTGTATCCAACATTCTTCCTCACTCTTTCATTATACTTCTCAACAACTGATCAGTTTCGCGAATGCATTAACGCTATATTTACGTTTAATTATCAAAACGGTGTCGCTCAATTTGTTTGCAACCAAATTTTTTTGATGCAACCAAATATTTTAAAGATTTTCTATATCGATACGATACTGAACTTCGTTAAAATCATTGCATGTTTTAGAAAATAAGAGTCTTCTTCAAAAAAATGAAATACTAATTGTAAGTGAAATATAATATCATGTACCTATTCAATGTTGTACAGTTACTTGTGTTTCCACTGTTTACAAACTTACTAAGTACTTTAGTTTCTCTATAGTAGTGTCAATGATTTTGCTATATACGTAACTACATAGTACAAAATTAGTGAGGTGTGTAGATATATTAGGATATCTTCTTATTTTAAAGATATGACAAATGTTGCCACTAATTTACTATTCCTACTTGATGTCGTAAAACACTCACTGCCAATGGTGTTGCTCACTTCCTTGCTCCTCATTCCAAAATTGTAGCTAGGAACGCTCCTCTCTTTCGTTTGCTCAGATCTGCGTCTTATGTAATTTTTTAATTATATGGAGGGGTATTATTTTTAAACTAAGTTTTGATTTTCCTTGATAACGTTTGTATAGTAAAATCATGTTTTTCGTTTTGGCTTGGCGTATTTTGTGTGCTTTGATTGAATTTAGATTAAAATTTTAAACCTTATAAATTATTGAAAATTTTTTCAATAACTTTTGAAAGAGCTTTCATTTTTTTAATAAGACACAAAAGTGTTAAACATTTCACGGAATGTTGGGTTTTTTGAACAACGCGCTATACTGTAAATATCTCGTAACTATTATCGCTAGTTTGCTGATTACGGAATACTCCTACAGAACCGTTTGGAACTTAACGTGACATTAATGATGGTATGGGGGTGTAGCATAAACTATCGCTAGTGGAGGGATGCTGTCCGACGGGGCGCCGCGTGCAGCATCTGGGCACGCTGAAGGTGCAGTGGTGCGCTCGGGGAGAGAAGCCCCTCGAGCCGCCGTCGGAAAACTTCCTGCCGGTCTACTTGCACGAGTGTCCCGAGAACTTTTCTACCCTCGAATATTATGACGTGAGTTTTCCTGTTATTATTATTATTACTATTTGTTTTATAACAGCGTCGACGAGAACGTTGTAGTGTAGTTGTTCATGACCTTGTAAAGTTATAATGTTGACCTTGTAAAGTTTAACTAAATATGTAATGGCAATAAATAACCGCAGAACCTGACGAGCAAAGTGCTGGGGCGGCTGGTGGTGTACGCGGACGTGCTGGCGTCGACGAGCCGCGTGACGGGCGGCGCGGCGCTGGCGCACGGCGTGGCGGCCGCGTGCCGGCGCCAGACGGCGGGCCGCGGCCGCGCCGGCAACCGCTGGATCTCCCCGCCCGGCCAGGCCATCATATCCTTGCAGGTCTCCTTCGGCTCGGCTTGCTGAGAGGCATTGCAACTGTCTATTTTATTATATATTGCAATGCTAATATTTTTTTAACTCTTGTATCCTGTCACTTATTTGATCATATTAAAACAAATGGTCGAAATATTCGGTTTAAATCTGTCGTTGATATTTGATATTTGCATCTCGACCTGTTAACATACCTTTGACAGGAGACATTTAACTTAGTGAACATAAGCATGCATGGTTTACGTGACGAGTATCCGAGCCCAAGTGCGGTGCAGTAACGGGGCGCGGGTGGGCGGCAGGTGTGGCAGCGCGCGGGCGCGGCGCTGCCGCTGGTGCAGCACGCGGCGGCGCTGGCGGCCGTGCGCGCCGTGCGCGCCGAGCCCGCCTACCAGCCGCTCGACCTCAGGTCTGCCACCCTACCCATCTATGCCGCTAAATACTTTTATTTTTATCTCCACTCCATTTATTATGTTCTCGTTTAAAACTTATTCCATACTTTGGTTTCTTCCATTTCGATTCCGAGACTCGTGACTGCTTTGCATATAGGGACGCCTCTAAATTATGACGTGAGATTAGGAGCATAAAAGCGCTTCTCGTTGTGTCTGTATATTGGTGCACTATAATGACTAAACGAAGAATAAAACTAATAAAATATGCATCATGCCTAGTCATTATTGTACTTTTCCCTACCCTGTAATTAATTACAGTCTAGACTCTAGAGTCTTAAAAAAACACATTTCATCCACCGTTTAGTTCTTTTTGCTCTGTATTAAAAACGCTATAACAACACGTCTCCAGGATAAAATGGCCGAACGACGTGTACTACGGGCGGGACGTCAAGATCGGAGGAACCATCACCACGGCGAATTGCATAGGCGATCAAGTCTACATTGACGTAGGTAAGACCACGCTCGTCTATTTATATTGTTAGGGTTCATAGCCCATTAAATTCAACGTTATATTATGTAGTTAACTTAACTTCCTATAATTATTTCACTTGAAAAATACTAGCGTAATATAACTGAACAAGTACTGTTTATTTACAGTTTCTGTATCATTTTTGTTCATTAAAGTAGTGGATTTATTATTTGGTTCTACCAGTTGTTCAATATAAGATGTTGACAAGTAGATGTTTCGCTTTATACCTGTTGGCCTTGATGTAGTTTTTAAAAATTCGTTTACGGTATTAAGTTGTAAAAAAAATTATAAAAACCCTTTTTCCTTTTTACTCATCATTGTTTTCACTGAACAGGCACAGGGGTGAACATCTCGAATAGCGTGCCGACCACTTGTCTGAACGACATAATCGCGGAGTACAACAAGCAGCACGGCACCAGCTTGGCGCCTTTCACCCTGGAGCGCTACCTGGCCCGCTACTGCTCGCAGCTGGAGCGCATCCTGGACTACATGGGCGACGATGGCGGCCTGGACGCCTTCCGCGAACAGTACTACCAGTACTGGCTGCATGAGTGAGTATAATAATATATAATATACCAGACATGATAAGGGACAATGCGCTAATATGCCTGCAATTTGGAATGATTTTCATGTAACCATAATATTAGATTGCCTTCAAAATCTTCATGCGCGTGGTTTAACGAAATCGGTGATAATGCAATCGCCATGGCCGAAATGAGGCACATCAGTGACCAGATAGCAACACTGAGCATTGTAAACAAACCAATCACCAACAACATTTCACAACTCCTTAAAAAAGAGAATGAACACAATCGTTTTTTGAATTGCCAATTATTTAACGAAATTGTTTAATATATATGTTAGTAAATATATTTCTCGATTCGTGTAGCGGCGAGGAGATTAGGTTGCAAGACGAGGAGGCTGGTACTCCTGTAGTGGGCACCATCACGGGCATCGACGAGGCGGGCTGGCTGCTGGTGCGCAGCGCGGCCGGCCGGCGCCGCGTGCAGCCCGACGGGAACACCTTCGACATCATGGCCGGCCTCATCGCGCCCAAGCACTGAGCGACAGCGGCATCTAGCGGACAAACAGTACACCTTCAGTGCCGACGGCCACGTTGGTACTATCAATGCACGTAGACTGAAAGATAATCGGACTGGAAAACTATTCAATTGTTAGCGAGACGTTTTCCCTCGATGGATTCTAGGTAACAATAAGAATAAACAGAAAATCCTAATTGCGTAGTAATCTTAAGGTTGTGACTGCTACTGTGTCGGCCTCCACGTGACGATAATTGTTAGAAAGACTTTCCTTCGCTTTAATTATAAAGTTTATGACGTACGTAAAATTGTATTAAATATACATAGTTTTCATTAATGTAACATACTATCGTGGTAACGTCGAAAATGGCATTCGGTAAACCATACTATAACTCTTGATAAGTTTGCCGACGCTGACAACTGATACATATATAGTTATACAATAGTAACAACCATTTTAAACATAACATAACCGTGTATCTGGTTAAATTGAAGTCTGAGACTAAAAATCATTATTATTTCAACTTAAACTATGAGAAAAAACACACATCTTTGTACATCAACCACTATCATTTATCTGTAACAGTAACAATGAAATGCTATGTAATTAAACGTATACTAATGTATATTATCATGTCTGTATATCCTAATGTATACAAAATTGTTTCAGGTAAGATATTATATCACTTTTTTTATTGATATATGGTGTCATAAAAATATATCGTAGAGTAGTCGAGTATATAATTCATATTGTTAAGTAATATGATAAAGGGTTGTTGCATTGGGTGTTGTGAGTCTGTTATATATCGGAGGTGTGATATCTTTGATAGATGTTACAAGATTTTAACATTTTAGCCTTAGAGAAATCTTTTCCCTGACCGATACAATTATTGGTCTACGGCTTTCCTTACCTTAAATGCAATGAACTTGTTGGATTGGGAACAAGAAAAAATCCGTGTTGGTTCAGTCAAGATGGTGTATTAAACGATCGATTGTGAAAAGCGCCATCTAGCGTATTGTATTGGAAACTGTTATGCTAGATGTCGCTGTTTACAGAACTGTTTTTCAAATAGATATTTCGTATATTTCGAGAAAACAATTTAGTCGCTTCTGCGGTTGTAAATCGGTTCATATATGCAAGTTATTTTGTACCACTACGCTCTCTGGTTGGTGTATCCTTACTATATTGGAAAATTAAACTGTGGGCCGGAGATTGAAAATTATGACTTTTCAGATTCTAAATACTATTAGATACAGAACAGTGTCTACCAAATGAGTGGTAGAGAGTTGTTCCCAGTATCAGGGCTAGTATCGACCACTGTTGACCTATCACTGCCATTGCTGTTAGATTTAATAAATAAGATGTTGATTTACAGTTAACTCGCGTGAGTGCAGTAGAACTATAACAATATACATACATGTATAATATATTATGATCTAACGGTTGATTAAATTGTAAGATTTAATGTCGTTATAGAGACTATATTATGTCAATTAAAGCGTGTGCATTATTATGTAACAGATAACGTATTTACGACCCCCCCCCTCCTCCCCCCTAGCCGCGGTCGGTACATGCACCGTCCGATGTCAAATTCTCACACATATATTCGTGATATTGATTTCATAACAAGATTTTGTTACGTTTTGTTTGATCAGTTCTGTAGCGGTGACGTTAAATTTCATGCTAATCATACGAAAAAACATCTGAAAAAGTGCGTAAGTTAGCGAATGTGTAATTAAATGGTTATTAATAAACAC
>DWDT01002768.1:0-13246 GCA_018245595.1 Microceris scylla | reverse complement strand
GACTGTACCTAGCCAGTATATTTATGAAAATATTATGTATGCAAGAAAAAACTATTTAACTTTGGTAAAGAATAATAATAGAGGGAATTATAATACTAGAAATAAGCATAAATTGGCCATTCCGCGCTTTCGCTTAAGTAAGGTGTCTCATTCTTTACGGGGAACTGTATTCACTTTTACAATAAATTACCAAAACACATCATTGATCTTCCAGATAAAAAATTTAAATGTAATATTAAAGGCAATCTTTGTAAAAAAGCTTATTATAAAGTAAATGATTATTTAAATGATAAACATGCTTGGTGTGATGCAACTCCAGCTCTACAATAAATTAGCTCATGTTATAATATTCTAATATAAGTATGTACCCATTTTAAAAGATGCATAGGTACACCTATGGAGTTTCTTTTGTCGCTTCTTCTCCATAGTGAAGTATCTTCCGAAGCGGTGGTAGTAACATTTTGATGTACAAAAAGTGTTCATAAGAACCAATTTTGAATAAATGATATTTGAATTGAAATGATATTTGAATTAAATTGAATTGAATAGGCTCATCCTCTATTACATGGGACCCGTAACAAGTTGGTGAAATGTCGGAGTACAACAGTCCTATATCTACCCATTTGGGAAAATACAGGCGTAATTTTATATCTTTGTATAATAAAACGATACTTAGGTCTAATGAAGTAATAATTTACAATGTTTCTTTCTAGTGTTCAGTCAAGTGGACATTCTGAGAACAGACACTTATCTGTTGAATTAGGTAGAGTCACGGTTAGTTTAGCTGCCAGACTCGTTCCGGTTTTCGACTTTGGAAGATTACAAGAAAGCGATATCACTATGACGCCTAGGAAGCACTAGTTCTATTATTTTGATACCAAAATCTAGCGAAAACATGATTTTAAAATTCTAGCTCATTGGAATATTTATTTTATAATTTTTTATTGTATGGAAAGTGCACTCTGGGAGTGTAATATTAAGAACTCGCTTGGTAGCGACTTCTCCTATGGGTGCCTAGGGTCCAAGTCTCACAGGAGACGCCCACGGATCGGTCGCACAGCCCAGATAGTACTCTCTCGCTGAGCGGAGCCGGGGGTCCAGCCCGTGCAGGACCTCACTCCTACCCCTCCACACACTCCTAAATTCAGGCGGAGCCACTTGGATTCGCTACTAAAGCCCGGTGAAGCTGTAGGGGCCATTAGGGTCAACAGCCATGTGAAAAAAAAGTGACTTTGCGAGGAGTTGCCAGAAGTCAGTCAAGACGAAATCGTAATGGCTTTGGGGCAGTTTCAATGGAAAAGCTAGATGAGAGAGAAAAGAAGACGGAATTATGACGGAGCTGTTAAAGACAGGAGGAAACCCTATACTTTGGCAGCTCCAACAAACATTCAATTCTGTCCTCTTTTCGGGGAGAAATCCAAAGGCATGGAGCAAGAGCATTTTCGTTCTGTTCTTCAAAAAGGATGATAAAGCTCTTTTGAAGAAGTATCGATCCATTCCCTTTTTGAGCCATGTCTCTAAGCAGTTTTCTTGAGTCATCACGAATCGTCTCGCACATAGACTTGACGAATTCCAGCCTCTCGAACAGGCCGGGTTTCGAGGAGGATACGGCACTATAGACCACAATTACACAGTGCGGCAGATTGTTAAAGTCCAAGAGTATAATCAGCCCCTGTGCCTAGCGTTTGTGGACTCTAAGAAGGCTTTTGACTCTATTGAAGTCTGCTCTGTTCTGGAGTCCTTGCAACCGTGCCAAGTCGATTGACGATATGTCCAAGTGCTGAGGGGTCTTTATGAAGCCGCGTCTATGACCGTCCAATACAGGATCAGTGATCAAAACCTATCCTCCTGCATCGAGAAGTAAGACAAGGGGACCTTATTTCCCCCAAATTGTTAACTAATGCCCCAAAGGATATGTTCAAGACGCTACACTGGAAAAGACGGGGCATAAACCTGAACGGCGAATACCTCTCACACCTTAGGTTCGCGGACGATATCGTCATCGTGGCTGAAGCCCCGCAGGATTGCAATATATGCTTGTCGACCTGGCTGATTCTTCTGATCACACCAGTCTCCCGATGAATTTGGACAAAACTAAAGTAATGTTCAAGAAACATGTCCTCCCGGAATCGATTTCTATTAATCGGGTCCCTCTCGAGGTTGTTGAGGAGTATGTCTATCTCGAGCTAACTTTGCAGTTTGGTAGAATACGGCTTGGTTGGGCGGTATAAAGGAAACTTTGTAAAGTCTTTTCCTCACTCATACCACAAAGCCTAAAGACAAAAGTCTTTAATAAGTGCGTCCTCCCCGTCATGACCTACGGAGCCGAGACGTGGACATTGACGGTGCGACTGGTCCACTAATTTAAGGTCGCTCAACGAGCTATGAAAAGACCTATACTCAGTGTCTCTGAAGGATCGCATCAGAAATGAGGCTATCCGACAGAGAACCAAAGTTATCGACATAGCCCAAAGGATTTGCAAGCTGAAGTGGTAGTGGGCTGATCACATTTGTCGAAAAACCGGTAGCCGCTGGAGCAGACGCGTTCTAGAGTGGAGGTCGCTACTTGGCAAACGTAGCGTAGTTCCCCATCTAACTAGGTGCAGTGTCGATATACGCAAAGTGGCTGGCAGTGGTGGGATACGAAGAGCTGAAGATCGAGCTCAGTGGCGTGCCATTGAAGAGTGCCTATAACCAGCAATGGATCTGAGTAGGCTGATTATGACGATGATGGGTGTTAGCGACTGGATTAGACTGCGGAGGATCGAGTGTTGTGGCACTCCTTGGGATAGAGCTTTGTCCAATAGTGATGATAATGATTCATTGTTGTATATTGGTGTACTACTATCGTTTAGTTAGTTTAGTTTAATGACCTATAACAAAAGGCGAACTTAATGCTTAGTAGCTTTCTGCACAGTCTACTTTTCGATAACAGTTAAGGTTTCAAATAACTCTTAAGCTATGAGCAAAAAATATCTGCAAGTATAATCCCAAAAAAGTTTTCATGTACAGTTACAGTTACAGGTACATCTATCTTTACGCTTGCGCTGTTTTAAAAGTTATCAGATCTTATTAAGAGCCAATGTGATAACTGTATGCTAATAATATAGACGAGCTCATGGTTTCTAGACCAAAACTAAGAGGGTTGAGAAGAAAAGGCTTAAGTAGTAGTAAGAAAACATAGGTAATTATTTATTTGCTTTTCTTTTAGATCGGCTTGGCGGGGCACCACAATGCCCTCAGACAACCAAAAATCTGTACCATACCAAAACCCCTTATCATTCCATTGTTGGGCGCTGGTCACCTGTCTAAATTACAAGCGTTAAGGCCAAGGTATAACGGACTAACCAGTTACAGAGTGACAGACTCCAAACGCCTTAGAAAACAATATCTAGAACTCTATTTCATTTCTACAATAATGAACTAAAAGACTAATTAGTCACTACGATACAAAAGAAACGAATCAAACGCTACACATACCTACAAAAGAAATCCAGGAACAATTTATTTTGCAACGAAATAACCGCCTGTCTTAACTTTGCAATGTTTGCACGAACGGAACCAATGTAAATAGACGCACTCAGGCGGCGGCAGGCAGTCTGCACTATGCTAGACGAAAAGAGAAAACAAACCGCATACACATAAACGTTACCGACTCACATAAATTACAATCCAAAAGAAAATAATTCATCTTTATTAAATAATCTACAAGCCAGCCAAATTGTACATCAACAGTCAACATAGTTAAAATATGAATCTAAATCAAACATGTCTAAATATAACTTCGTTCTCAAACCGCGCTCTCTCACGTAGTCTGTTATCCCAAGTTACGCTTTGTTTAATCTGACTCATGGCGTTATATTAGTGTAATTTCAACACAACTCGGTTTATTACAAACAAAACTATTTGATTACGGGCAGACGATAAGATACTACGTAGGTATAGATAAGGCAACAAGTAAGTTTATCGTCTGGGCGAATATGTGCGGGGCAATTAATCAACTACGCGTAATTATTTACCTTTAATCGTAATATGTTTATGATTAAAGGTTAATAAATGGTATTATTAAATTATGTAACGGCTTAACTCACGTGTTTTTCGGGATAGCCCGCCTAATTTTGGTTCTACGTAAAGTACACTAAAATGTACATCTTTTCATGCTCGTAGTCTGCGTCGTAAACGCCCTGCAGTAGTACAATAGCTCATGGAGAAGGAACTCGTTGCGATCAGATGGTAATCGGGTTATCCCGAAAAACATTCGTAAATTAAGCCATTACATAATATAACCTTGTACTACATAAATATACACGAAACTTTTATAGCTAAATACAAAAGTATAGGCCATAGTATAAAGATCTAACCAGTTACAGAAACTTTTATAGCTAAATAAATCAGTGTAACATTACGCCTGTAATCCCCGACGGGCCTATTGCCATACGCCGGGCGCATATCAAGACTCCGAGTCATTATTAGAAATTCTAAATTAGAAGGTTGCCATAGTACCCGACCCGAGACATGAAGCCAGAACTTCAGGGTCGACAGTCGCGCTTGCTACCACTCGACCAACGAGGCAGGCTAAATTAATCAAAAGCTATAACAATTTGGTAGCAGTAGTAGTATGTTTTTTTAAGTTCCTACTGCAGGGAACTAGGGTTTCATACTTTTCACTCACCACCTCTAGCTTCGGGAAGGTTTGCCTTTTTAAGATCATATATTACTTCCTACATTAAAAGTTATAAAATTTGATAATATTAATGATAAGTGATAAATTTATTTTTGTTATTTATCACTTCCTACAGCAGGGAAAATATTGGCACCTAATTTGGACACCTCAAACTTTAGCCTTATTATCCTCCATATCCTCCTAAAAGGCGTATAGTCTCCTAACTTGCGTTTGACCAGGATGATAAGCAATGTCCCGATCTCTTTTCACTTTGAGAAGGCTCATGACTAACAGTAGAATGATAAAACCATTGATGATGAAGTACAAAATATTCTATTTACATAAAATTTGTAGCATTGACTGTCGTATTATTAATTAAAATAGCAAATATTTGTTCGAAAAACAGCCTGACGTATTACATGTTATAGTAAGAAATTTGTAGGCGTCGTTGCTCGTCTGTAGTGTCCGACCGAAACAGGTTTTTCAGCCAAAACCGAAATCAAAACCGCACCCTCGGTCGGTCATTACTCGTCTGTCAATTGTCAATTGAAACTTCGAACGAACTTAGCATAGATGTTCTAAAGCCTAGCCACGTTTTAAAAGAAGAAATAACTTTTTCATTCTTTATTGGATGTTGTAAAAAATGGTATAGTCCAAGGTCGTCTGAAGCGGATGCTGAATAGAACCTTGTTTTAAATATCAAGTGTGTTATTTTATCTACTCTTGATATATTATGGTGCTGTTTAGTAGCATAAACGCAAACTGTATATAGAGCATACTATAATACAAACTTATAATAGGGTTGTTTCCATCGTCATCACCAGTCCTTTTGTAGTTCCACTGTGGGACGTTGGGTCGCTTCTCAGAATCGGGAGGGTTAAATGGGATTATTTAAGTATCATAGATAAATAAATACAAATACATGGAAACAACACATTTATTTATTTATATTTCAAATTATCTTACATTTACTTTTATTTTTAATAACCCTGTTATATATATTTATGCCAACTTCGATTGTCACGAAAATAATGAGTAAAAACAACAAGTTCATAACATACATATGTTGTACATTTTGAAATTGGAAATTTAAATTTTCGTTTCTCTATAAAAGAGTTTGCCTGACTAAAAGGATCACAGAAAATCCATGGCTCTCACCTCTACGTATGCATGGAGGTACAATAAATATTTATTTTAAACGTTATTTTACTCCGTTAATTATTAAAGTTAACTATAATTGTGATTTAACCCTTAGTTAAAAATTTATTTATTATTAAAATATTTAAAATGTGATGTCACATAATCATATAAATTACATAATATAATTTTTCAAATTTGGTTTCAGGTGTGCTATTATAAGGCTCTAATGCCCAGATATGTTATTCGCCTACCAAAGAAACATCGAGTCTCAGTCTAATTGTCGGCGTTTTATTCAAATTACAAATATAAATATATATATGTCAAAAAATTTACATATCTCAGTTATATCATGTGTTCTGCATTATAAATTGAATAATTATTATAAAAAAAAATCCAGTAAATACTTCAAAATTAAAGTTTTGACTGTGTCTAATAATTTGATATTAGTACTACAGTACATTAGGTGCTCTCTGGTCACCCTATAAAGTACCTAGAGTAAAAATAAAATAGTATTAATTCACGGTTAATGTATTTTAGAACAGAAAAATAGGATGTAGGAACTAACTTGATTAACAATGTAATGACATCCATATTTTCATTTGACTTAAATACACAAAAAAAATAAATACTTACAAGCTAAAACTACTTACAAAAATATTTAATAATACTATTTATTCTACTTTTAAAATCACATAAAGATTACCTACTTACAGCTTGTAACTAACAATCAACGATATATTTGATGTTAACATTATCACTCATTGGTTTTCTAGAGTTGCCAGTATTTAGTTAATTATTTCTTTTAATTTTGTCTTCAGCTACAGAATATGATAAATAAATTCTATTTCTAATAAGTATGTATCATTTTTACACTCATTATTACTTAATGACCTTCTTATTTTTTTTTTGCATATCCTAATTTTTCCTTTTATATATATCCGTCATCCAATTTTTTACCGGACATTATGTAGCAAACAATTTTTAAATAATTACAGCTTTTTATGTACTAGTGACATAAATATTAAATTTCCGCCATATTTATTATAAATGCAAATATGACATGTATTTCAAAATTCATTAATTCGTCGCACATTTTTAATTTTTATTATCACTGAGTGATGCTTTTTCAAATCATGTTAAGCCGGAAACACGGTTTTGGGATGAATAATACTAATGTTTTAACATAAACTTTAGTATGCCTGTCTTAATGCTACTTCAATCTACAATTTCTTATATATAATATTAATGAAAGCTGGCCACTAAAAACTAGTATGAAGTTAGGAATCCATATTTAAATATATTTTAGTAAGCATAGTACACATCTATAGCATCATCTACACGACATATATACGTATATAAAAACTATACATATATTACACAACATTATTTACGCCCGATAAAATTAAACGAATTTCGTCTCTGAGGTTGATTTCAACAATAAAAAGACAAGTACTTTCATTTATCTAACTGGGCTTCAAGTTGACATGTAGATGTTTATTCTACTTTACTTAATTACACAATATTTGCTAAATAAGATCAAAAGTTAGCGAACAGTTTCAGCTCGTCCGGGTCCAAAGATCTAACGGCCTTCCAATCCGTTTCTGGGTATTCGTCGAAGTTGGAAGTGTCGCCCTCGTACGAGACGGACGGCACTATTGGAGGCTGCAATAGATCAAATAGTCCAATATTAATGTCAAACCGAGACATGCCAAAGTTTTTTTAATAGCATATTAAAAAATATAATAAATTGCGTATCGGACTAAAGGTAGTTGCATAATTTTTTATGCAAGATTTTTTTAATCCGTCAATTTCTTTTAAATACTCTCGTTTTGTGATAAATATAGGAAATTGAAACCATTTTCCTGCCATCCACAGTGTCTTACTTAAGTTCAGGTAAAGATGAAATATCAAAATAAACAATTAAAACACCATTATTATTTTGAAAACATTCACTCTTAATTAATGTATATGAGTCAAAAAGATATTTGAGTTGCATACGAAAATCTTTGTTCGTGTATATTTATAATTTCGAAACGTATAACTCATTTCGCTGAGACTGCTTTATTATCAAAGAAACCTGTAATTTCTTCATAAAAACGTCAGCCCAGTCCAAGTGTTTGAACCATCTGTGCCGCTTAACGTCCTCCGAGCCGCACTGCAACAAAGAATATCATGTTATTTTTACGTAAACCGTAATCAACATCGCGTTAACCTGAAAATAAGACTCCTGAACTTACAGGCGCTACTTCTTACTCATACTTTTAAAAGCAGAATGATAATCTCAGGAGACATTTATGAGTTACGAATCGAATTAATTATTTTTGTGTATGTACACAAATAAATGTATGTTTAATTTTTTAAACGGAGCAGCTCACACTATATTATCATTATTGTACCGTCACGCCAGGTCCGCAGAGAACACTGAATGCCATAAATCTCGATCCTTACAGAACTGACGTGTTTAGTCTACATTAATCAAACACACGTACACACATACAAAGCCTAGCTAACCAAAAACCAAGTGTCTAGAAACCGCTATGCAAATTTAAAGTCTTTACGATCCCATAAAATGTCTGTTTTGTGATCAGAAAAAAAGGTATACAAATCCATCGCGGTTAAGAACTGGATCTGTAAACAATTGTTGAAACCATCACTTTACCACAGTCTACCCATGAGCTCAGTGCGAGGCTAAAATTATAGATACCAAATCTGTTATTATTGGCCATTGCGAAGGACTTGTTGCTAGATCTGGTAAATTCTTAAATTTAATGAGACGGATCGGAACTTCGGGCTAGATTGACCATTCCGGCTAAATCCGTTAGCCCCTGAATACCTCGGTGATCCGCAACAAACGCGCGCCACGCTCATCTATTATGTAATTAGTTTAACACTACGAATATATTTATTTATATGCTTATTATATCTAGCAATGTAACGCTACATATATGTTAATGAAACTGATTGCTGAGCCGGGATCGTAGGTTTGATTCTTACCCAGAATTAATTTTTGTATTATGGGCACAGTATTTCTCTGTATCTGGGTATGAAAACGTATCTATATAAATACCTATACATTTCTACGGAGTTAATCGATCATATGGTTACCATAACACAACCTTCCTTATGCTTACTTTAGGATCAGATGGCTTTGTGTGGTAATATCTTCAAATATTATTATTATTATGAAAATCATATGTCAGCCGGCGTAAAGTGTAAAATTGAATTACCATCACAAATATGTACTCGTATGGGTATCGATGTGGGGCGAAAGATGTCTCAGAAGGGAGATGCCTCGAAGTGGGTGGCCGTTGGGTAATAAGTGTCGAGTATTTACGTCGCGAAATAAGTCTGCAGCCGGACAGCGACGTTTGAAGTCGCCGCCCAGCGCGGACACCTGACTGATGGCTTTCTAAAAATCACCGCGACATCTCCGCAAAAAGCTCGGTGGAAACCAGCGACCAGTAGAAACTCGAGCCGTTTAAACACACATTCCCGTAGCCAGAGCGCACTCTCCACATTACTTGGTAATGCACCACGTACACACACTACAGTTTCACCTGCGTGTGGAGGAAAAGCGGCGAGCAGATATGTACACACTATATCGCAACTTTCGATATGTCAGTTAGCAAAACGCAATAGAAATGTAACACGCAGCTGACCGGGTATATAACATCTTATAATATTCACATCAAAATTACTAGTCGTACCTATTATTATGACGTTTATATTTCAAAAAACACGAGACACGTTTAAAAAACATTATTTTTAATAGCCCGACATGTCGTTGGCAAATGACTTTCGCGAGATTTGTAACTATCCGAAAAGTAACTATGTAAATTTTGAAGTCAAATGTACTATGCAAAATGTCAAGTGTTAGAGTTATGTACGAATATCTGGACGCGAGCCAACACAGTTGAAATTTGTGTACATAGTCATTTTTTATGCGAACAGAATGGAAGTACTCAGTCAATGCATATTCAATACTAAATTGTATAAATAGGTTTCAAAATAAACTTTTATTTAACGGGAATGACGGAGTAATGGTTTTATTTAAAATATTTGATAGAGATATTTGATACTCGGTACTCTATGCTTACCCCGCCAGGAACCTCGCCTGGTGATAAAATAATAATGAATATGATTATATTTTGATAGGTTGACAGAGATCAGTGTCTAAAATTAAAATAGAATTAGATCGGAGTTTTATAATTAACAACTCTCCTCACCTTCATGTTCCCGAGCCGTTTCGTCCTGTCCTGAATCAGCAACTTCTTAATGATGTCCTTGGCGACCGGGTCGAGGTGTCTTGGCCAGTCCACGCGACCGTTGAGGATTTTCTCATAGATCCCAAATGGGTTGTCGTCGTAGAAGGGCGGATAACCAACCAGCATCTCGTAAATTAGCACACCTGAAAAATCAGTACAAACCTTCGTCAGTACAAATGTCTTAATTTTTTAACCTGACTGTTTAAAATTTCTGACATCAGTTGACACAAATAGCTGACCTTTTTTACATTTAGTCATGCCAGGTCCCTTATGGATCAGGCTAAAATCTGACGTGCTTTCTACATATTATATTGTGTCAGTAACAAAAAATGTAACTTCATGTCTGTAATCCCTGATGGGGTAGGCAAACGAATGTAGTACATTCTCGCGTTTCATCAGTTACGTGTACGTCCTACAATGAAATACGCGGTGAGACTGTTACTATACGCTGAGCACAGATCGCACTGCAAGCCAGTTCTAGAAATTCCTACAAGAAAATCTAAACAAAATCCTATAGTACCTACCCGGCCTGGTTTACGAACCCCGCAGTTACTCTTGCAACCACTTGACCAACGAGGCAATCAGTCAGTAATATTATTTAAATTATTCGTTACATAAGAAGCAAACTAGAACAATTCGAACAAAATATTCAAACATATTGAGTTATAGATTTCAAATATCCTGTTCCCTTCATATAACTAAACCGATCTGAGCTTACGTTCACCGCGAACTATTAATTATCTTATTCCGCGGGCACAGGTATTTACTACCTCCAATAAACTCGTACAAATATATAACTACATATATCACGGCCTACTTTTCATTACAAAATGTCGCTCAGTGAGACGGCATGCACAGACTCTACATTTGTAGTCTGATGTCAAGGGTACGTAGAGTTGTTAGTCTATCAATACGCAATGCTCTATAAATTGCCGTAGTGCATTCACACGCCTGGCACCGAGCGTCGAGACGAGTTCTAACGGGTGAATATATCACTAATATATTAAATAATTACGTTGTACATGTTATATTAAAAACGGCTGTCACCAAACGCAAATGGCCACCAGCCAGTCGTGACAGCCGCGTGCAACAAACAAAATACGTCTTCGCAAACAATTATACATGGAACTATCATTTCTTCATTTGATTCGATCTCACCCTTATGGCTGACATAATAAGACTCATAATTGAAAAACTCTTTATTAGCTGTAAACAAGTAGCCTAATACCAAACAGCTTCCAAACAATATCGCCTCACGTGCTACAGATTTATCAATTAAGGCAATCAATATTTAATTAAGTTAGTATGTTACTGTCAATTATATTGTATTGCTTCACTCTAATACATTCGCTCGATTTCTGATAGCTTCATTTGCTTTGAATTATAACTTCATAAACATACAAAATGTAAGAATTAATCTATGATTCCTTTTATTTTGTCCATAAGACTACTACAGTCATTCATCATCATCAGCCTATTTAAGTCTACTTCTGGACACAGACCATCCCTGAGGATTTTTACGCCTACAATACACCTAGCTGCCGCGCTAAGCATGCAGGGGAAAACAGTCATTTTTTTTAAATATAACAAATGTTACCACATTCATGAAACATTTACTTTAAGCTATCAAGGAAATAATTTTGTATCATCCTGAATGGTTATTTTAAGAGAATACAATTCTGATGTCACCTATGAATTATACAATTTTCAGTTAGTTAGTGTAATTTACTTTAAAATGTTTGATTTTTGGATACCAAATGTATTTCTACTATATATATGTGTACCTATATGATGGTATTATATGCTCATAATTACATTATGTACCGGCTTAAGTCACGTATGACTTTTCGTTTTGACTAGTTTTAGATCTATGAGAAGTACCTTTTCATAAGTTCCCGCTAATTACGAGTACGTATGTATGTATATACGTACGCCAATGTAAGCACTCACGAAATATTTAAAACTAAAACATTATTTACATTTATATATTATGTTTGGAATATAGACTGTGTTTTTACTCAAACTGGCTAAAAAATTTAATAAACCACAAGTGAGTTATTATTTTGTTCGAAATACAAAAAACGTGTTGTGGACCGAATGGCGTGTTAAACAGTTTTGACCTTCACTCCAATGGCTTAGTAGCGTGACACTGGTCATATTGTGAACAAAGAAATGTATTACTAGGAAAGATTCTAGCGTGTTAATATGTTTCTATATTCCAAAGTCAAAAGGTTTACAGTTCACTGTTTCATAGAGACGTGATTTCATAGGTCAAGGTCGAGGTAGTGTTTTTAGAACTTATCGGTAAGTTTACGTTGAGTCACTTGAAAAATAGTATTCCTAATGTTAATTTAAAAAGATAACATTTTTTAAGTGAAATTTTGTACTAATTAGACTTCACCTCAGACTGTGCAAAGGTTTATCCATAAATTATGACAACGATTGTCAAAACGACAACAAATATTGCTACAATGCGTTTTGAAACAATAATGTTACCATATTCCGCACACAATTTTATCTATTTTACAATAAGGATAAAAAGATAAACCACCAAAATAATACTTAATTTAGAACTACATAAAAACGTATCCCGTAAGATGCAAAAATAAAAAATATAATGTAATTTTTAAAATATTTACATCCGTGTCGGCTGATGAGAATACAGTCAGGTGTGACGATGTGAGTGTGTTCGCGTGGGCACGGCAGAAGATAGGCTGGTATGGGCGTCCATTTTATAATAAGGATTAACTCGTCATTTATTGTCAGGAGTAGGCGTCTAATGTATTGATAGAATGTTTCCCAAGGTTACAAAGTACAACTCGAATAAATTCTGTTGCACCCTTTCTTGAAAATTAATTATAATACAAAGAAGTCATTGATAAAATGTCAATAACTAACGTATAACATAACTAATGAAAAGAGTGAGCGTACTATGTACTACACTCCCGTACTACCCCTCAGCGGAAATACAGACACAGGATATTACTTAACTGCTACCAATAAGGACGGTAATTAAAATAATTTCGAATACAACAATCATTACTTTGTACGTTTTGATTTACATCTAAGATGATTAATTTTTTTCTAAGATGATTCATCTGAGAAAAAAATTTCTAAGGTATGTGAAAGTCTGCCAACCCGCACTTGGCCAGCGTGGCAGACTATGGCCTTAACCCTC